>JARBWK010000007.1:5130571-5371399 GCA_030556195.1 Anolis apletophallus
GCCTTAGGGGGTTTGCCATTTTGCTTCTCTCTCTGTCTCTCTTGCATCTCTCTGCCTTCCTGGCTTCCTCCAGGGGGTAAATAATCTTCATGGAGGGGGGGGCCTGATAAGCAGGCGGCTTTTCACAACTTGAGTCCCTTTCTGGCGGGGGAAGGGGAAATGTCACTGTTGCTGGTGATTGAAATGAAGGGGCCAGCGCGGGCTGGAACGCTGCTCTGGCAGACGGAAACGTTCCGCTGAAACCCGCATTTTCCTGGCTCCCTAATCCGAATTGGAAAGTCCCAGGAAAATTTGCTGAAGTCAAATTTGGCGCAACAGGAACAGGACGAAACTCTAGGCTTGTCGGGAACGACGGGGCGGGGACAAACGGGACTGGTGCGGCAGGAACAGCCGGGACCGCCTCGGACTGCGTCACGGCCGTTGACGTCATCCGGACGGCCGGGTCTGCCTCAGGGGTGGGAGGCATGGCCGGCGCTTGAACAGGGGCGCTCGAACCGGCTTGAAGCGGAGGCGCAGTGGCGGCTCCCCATTCTCCGGTTGGGGCAATGTGTCTCTCCCTCTGCCTTCTCCACAAACAGGGCAAATCTTCTTGCTCCGCCGGCAAAACCGGAGGCTTCCTCTCTACTTTTCTGTTCACAAAGCACCCTTTCTTTCCCCGGATCTTCGGGCCAGCCCACCACACTCCCTGAGCGACCATACGTTCCCACGCAGCAGAATAAATCCACTGGTCATTCGGATGGGTTGCATAGCAATAATCCTCAAGCCGTTGGCATATATCCCAATCCCAGGTCCCTATGCTGGGCCATCCGATCTCACGGACGGATGGCCAGACCTCTGTGCACAGATTGCTAAGTTCAAAAGATTTCATTTCTTGGGGATGTCCTTCCACTGCCAACAGGCAGAACCTGTCCCAGTTATCTAACACACATTGCAAAGGGGTCTCTTTCTCCTGTTTTGATCCTGCACTCCCCATGTCTCTCTAGCCTGATCAAAACCACACTTCAGTGCTCTCCCCCAAACCCCAATGTGTGTTCCCTCAGTGTTAAGGTGCTTGAAAGAAACTAATACTTGCCGGCTTCCTGAAGACCCTGGGTCGCGTCTCGCTCCCCCGCGTCACCTCTCGAGTTGCGTCGGCTCTTGGCGATCGGACCTGACGTCGCCTCCGACTTCCCCTTGCGCGCTTGTGCCGGTTTGCTAGCCCACAACGGCTGGGCACCTGGTTAAGGGTGTCCCCGGACTTTTACAATTGCCGGCTTCACTAAAGGGGCTGCTCCCAGCTGCCCCTCCCGGTTCTTTCCTTCTGGCGTTGAGTTCACCTCCAACGTTAGTGGCAGTCTCTTTCTCACTGCCTCCCGGGTCCACAGGCGTTCGTTTGAAGCTACCCAGGCGGCCGGCTCAGTACAAAAGAGATCAAAAATGAACGGGGCCCCTTCACAGCCTTCCTGGATAGCCCCACCCTACTTGCCTTGGAGCGGTGACTGTCTAGGGTTTATTAGGATCATTTAGAACGGGATATACTATTCGTGCTCAATTTCCTCACCACAGACCCGTCTACAATCAAAGAGCATTCTGAACCCCACCAATGATAGGACTGGGCCACAATTCCCACACAGAACACCCAGGAGGGGGTTGTTGTTGTCTACTTGGGGAAAGGGAGGCGGGTGGGGAGGGGGTTGTTTGTAATTTTGTGCCTTTATCGAGGTAGGTTTCTTAGGGTTTTTGTACTTCAACACACTAGACTCCCCGGAGATTCCAATTTCCCACGCACACCTGATGACCGCTCACGGCACACTAGTGTGCCCCGGCACACTGGTTGGGAAACACTGGATTAAAGAATGGCATAGTTCTGTCTTTTTTATAATGCAATGGGAAAAAGCATATACGTTAAGTAACATTTCATTTGTGTCACAGAGAAATGCAACAGTGTGATTTGTATCAAAACCTGTAATACAAAAAAACCCCCCACATATGATGCTCTGGGGGGTGTTGTGAAAACATGAAATCGCAGTTGTGGAGGAATCAAGAGAGACTGGCAAAATTAGCCAAAATATGGAGATATGCTAACAAAAAAATAGATTACAAGGTGAGAGAGGAAGAAGAAATCAAACAGAAATTTAAGAACTTTTCATGGTTCCATTATAGACAGATCAGAGAATCATTTTGGAAAGACAAAGAAATGGATTTTGTAGATAAGGAAACGTTCTGGGATAAAATAATGAAAACTGATAACCAAATAATTTTGAAAATATATAAAAAGCTATTGGCATGGGCTACCGAAACTGAGCAATTCAAGGACTGTATAATTTATATGTATTTATTTATTTATTATTCGTTCTTGTATGCTGCCACTCCCCGAGGGCTCGGAGCAGCTCACAAATCACATAAAAGCATAAAACAGCATAACATCAAGATAAAAATTAAACTAAAATTAAACTAAATTAAGCAGAGTTGCAGAAATCAGCAATCAAAATTCAGCTTGAAGAGGTGGGTCTTACAGGCCCTGCAAAAAGAAGACAGCTCTTGCAGGGCATGCACTTCGGCCAGCAAGGTGCTCCAAATGGTTGGTGCCGCCACAGAGAAGGCCCCACGTCAAGTAGATGCCAAGTGGATGGTTTTGAAACTGGGCATTTCTAGAAGGTTCAGATCTTCAGAACGGAGTGATCTCTGGGGTTGGTAGGGGGTAAGACAGTCCCACAGTTACTTCGGCCCCAGATCATACAAGGCCTTGAAGGTTAACACCATCACCTTGAAAGTGATCCGGTGCTCGACCGGAAGCCAGTGGAGCTGCTGGAGGATGGGAGTTATGTGACATCTCGTCGGCACTCTGGCGAGAAGTCGAGGAGCAGCATTCTGGACGAGCTTAAGTTTCCAGATCACGGATGTGATGAGGTGGTTATTTATATGTTAATCACATGTTTGTATTTATGTATTTAGAAGGAACATTCTTTAAAAGCTGCAGAGAGTGAGCCATGGAATGTTCGCAGCAGCAAGCTGTAAGCAGAGGTTGTTGCCATGACAACAAAGGCCACTCTGGCTTTAGAATGTTCAATTTGGATCTGACAGTTGGAGAATGTCAGTTGGCCAGCAGCTGTGACCAGAGTTGGTGGGGGATTAGCAGTTGCTGAAGCTGCAAGCTGTCTGTAGGAACTGCAGTGTGCAGTTCAGTTCTGTGTGTGGGTTTAAGGAACCCAAGTGTGGGACAAGTTAGTCCTAGGGTTGAGAGTAACCCAGTATTAAGTAGTTACTTGTGTGTAACTGTATCAGGGGAAACCCCCAGTGTTATATTGTTTAAAGTTCCAAGTTTGTACCTCTTCGGAGATCTTTAGAAACCACCTAAGCTTTGATCCCATTTGTGTAAAATAAACTGTTAAACACTTTCAACACTACATCTGTGGAAGTCGTTTATTCACAAAGACCCTCACATCTAGTGGTCAAGCATTGACAAATGGTGGCAGCAAGATATTAATAAAGAAGGAAATCCTTGATAATTGGTGACAGTGGTCAGTCGTCCACAGTGAATCCAGTACTAGACTTGGGTCCCTCGTTACATTTGATGGGAGCAAGTTAATTAATAATAATAAAGAAAGGAAAACATTAATAATTGGTGGCTGCCCTGCCATGGTTCAAAAAAGTAAACAGGGTGAAGTTTCATCTATTACCACAACGGACAAGGGCAGGCCAATGGAAAGGGCGTTACAGTAGTCTAGCCTTAGGATGACCGTGGCTTGGATAACTGTGGCTAGGTCGTCACTAGACAGATAGAGGGCCAACTGCCTAGCCTGCCGCAGGTGGAAAAAAGCGGTTTTGCTGACAGTGGAGATCTGAGTCTCCATCGTCAGCAAAGGATCTAAGATGAACCCCAGGCTCTTTGCTGAGGATGACGGGCGAAGTGCCTCGCCATCCAGGGTAGGCAGCTGGACCACCCCACTATCCTGGTAGGAAATATAGGCCACCCAACTAAATTGGGAAAATGAAAAAAATGGAATAATAAAATTAAATATATTTATGCCTATGATTTAAGAGAAAACTGGTTAAAAATGATCTACCAGCAGTACACCACACCACAGAAACTTTCCAAGTGTTATAAAAAATACATCTAACAAATGTTGGAAATGTGACCACCAAAGAGGCACATTCTTCCATACCTGGTGGACCTGTGACAAAGTGAAAAAATATTGGAAAGCCATTCACGAAATAATACAAAACATTAAAAAAAATGAAAATGAAAATGGAACCCGAATACGACCTGCTTGGCATGTTGGACTTGGAAAACGATAGCAATAAAAAAACACTATTCAATTACCTAGCCACGGCAGCAAGGATAGTGTATGCAAGGAATTGGAAGAGTAAAGAAATGCCTAAAACAGAGGACCCTAATGATACATGTTTTTATTGATTTTGCTATGGTTTATTTATTTATTTTTATTTATTTATTTACAGTGTTTATATTCTCACCCCGCAGGGGACTCAGGGCGGATCACAATGCACATATACAGGCAAACATTCAATGCCATTTGACATACAACATATATAGACAGACATAGAGGCAATTTAACATTCCAGCTTCTGGCCACCAGGAGGAGCTGTCGCATTCCTTCATTCTTTTTTGTGTATTTCCTAGAGATTTTTATAGCCTCGTAAATCACTTAAATTTAGCCTCCCCACACAAGTGGTACCTAAATTTCCTACTTGACAGATGCAACTGTCTTTCAGGTTGCAAAGGTTGACAACGAGCTACACAATTGGTCGAGAGCTCACCCCGACCCGGGCAGGCCTCAAACTCATGACCTTCTGCTCAGTAGAGATCTTATGCTGCTGACACCCAGTCAGCTGCACCACATTCCCGGTGCGAACAGGTTTTATATTATCCAATTGTTTTTATTGTATTGAAATTGTATTTCAATTGGTACTGACTGTAAACTGCTCTGAGTCACCTGCGGGCTGAGAGGGACAGTAAATAAATAAATACATATCACCTAACCCTCCCCGCCTCCACCGTGCTCTATTCCATCCCTATTTCTGCCCCGCTGCTTCCCAATCTTTACACTGCTTTTATGTATATATTTGGAAAATGCATTCTTTAATAAAGATATTATATATAATAAATAAATAAATATCCTATACTTTCTAAGTACCAATTTTGAATATTCCCTGCCAGTCATTTGCCCGTGTACCACATTGTCATCCACATTATCTCACCTTGCGGTTTATATGCTACTAGCTGTACCCGGCACGCGTTGCTGTGCCCTATTTAGGCGATACGAGAAAGTCTGAGTATGTAATGGTTGGAATGGATGTTAGTTATGGTCTTGGTGGGGTCATGGCTGTGTCGTTGTGGGTTGTTCTGGTGGGTGGGATGTTGAAGTCCTGTGGAGTTGTTGGTGTGTGGTGTTGCTGGCGTTCTGAATAGCTTGTGGATATACAATGTTTTTTGTCTTTCCGTCTGCTGTCTTGATGTAGAGGTTGATGCTTGTGTGGGTGGGGTACTTTGGAAGTGAATGGAGGTACTTGAAATCCCATCATCCATGGTGTGCCCTCTTCTAAACTGCAGTTGGATGGAGTTTGGGTCATGGGGGCACTGTGTGCCAAGTTGGGTCTTTATTGGTCTTGGTTCTGGGCCACAGTGGTCTGTGGGGAATGAAGGGTTTGAAAGTACTACAAATCCCATAATCCGTGGAGGTACATCAAATCCCATCATCCATGGTCCACCCTCCTCCAAACTGCAGTAGAATGTAGCGTGGGTCATAGGGGCTCTGTGTGCCAAGGTAGGTTACTGTAAATTCAGGCCATATACAATTTCCCATGAGCTGAGGCCTAGTCAGGAAAATCAAGTTAATGAAGCCTTACTGTCAATTCAGAGCGTAAGCAGCATCCCATTAAGTGAGGCCTAGTCAGGGAAATCAAGTTGATGAAGCCTTACTGTCAATTTTGGGCGTGGTCTGTGATTTGTAGGGGTTTAAATTTTCTGTGGGAAGTGAATTGGGTGTTTGTGTTGGCGACTGCCTCAGGCCTTTGCCTTATCCTCCTCTGCCAGTTTATTATGGGTCGGATGTTCATGTTGGCTGGCCAATAGAGGCGTTATGCAAATACTCCCTCATTGGCAGCCAATCATGTTGTCAGAATGTAGAGGCCGGGAGATTCGTTGGCAGCCGCGGAGCACGCTGGGAAATGTAGGGTTTTTTTGTATTGTTGTTTTGGGGGCCTTCTAGGTTTTGGGGGGAAAAGTTTATTTGCTAAAAACCTACCTTGCCAGAGGCTTATTTTTGTTGCCAAGTTTGGTGTCTCTGCCTTGTAAGGTTACTCTGCCTAGGACGGTCGTTCCATGACGGGACCTCCTTTATATAATAGATTAATAATATGCTGTTAATAGTCATTTTCCACAATGCAGGATGAAAAATCCATTTTGTGACTTGGGGGTGGGGGTGGGGTGGAGCTTGAAAAATTGGTACCTACCTATCACTGACAGATCAATCCTTACGTTAATTCCTCTTCAATTATTCATGATTCCAAAGTAAATTGTCGATATATTATGCACAAGCGACAAATGCAGGCGTGCATGTTTTTCTTCTTTTACCAACTCGCAAATTTTACACATCTGGCAGAGGTCTAACCACACAAGTTCATTAAATGGAAAATGGGATGCCTGGGGGGCAATCTAAAGCTAACTGCGGTCTGTTACGCACTTGCTGTTTGTCACACAGTTGTCAACACTTGCAGTACTTAATTTCAGGGGCGCGCCTTTCATTGCAAATGGCTTGGGGTGACCTTGATGTCCCCATTCACGTTTACTAATGGATCTTGAGTGGATTATAACAATAACCTCAGCATTTAATAAATATTTCACTGAGGCATCCATTGGCACCTATTTATCATTTATGATATGTTTTGAAGGCAATGTAAAATGCATATTAAACATTTATGGATATTATGATTCAACAAACATGCTTACCAATGCACTATTAACCCACTTTATGTGCCCATATAGCCTTGCACACATTTACGGCAAACGCTAACTATAATTCAGCAAAGGAGAATTGTGCACAAAACTCAGACATTTTATAATGGCCATGGAAAGGGATAACGCTGGCACTATAATGACTGAGCTTCCTTGCCGTCTGTACTAGAAATTGATGTACATTGATGTAGTTAGTGGTTCAAAAAATTAAAGTTTAATTATTATTATTATTATTATAGGCTTAGATCCCCCAACAATGAAAGTTATATTATGTAGTTGAGAGATAATCTAAATCAGTGTTTCCCAACCTTTTTTGAGTCGCAGCACACTTTTTATATTTGCAAAATCCTGGGGCATACCACCAACCAAAATGACACAAAATGACACTCTAACACAGTAATACATATAGTTAATATGTTTTTAAATGTATTTATACACTCAGTGTGAAACCTGGGCCTGTTTCCTTGAACACAACATAGATATCCCGGCAGGAATCACAGAAAGACACAAACTTCCCACATAGAACTCCCATAACCAAGAGAAAATGCTATAAGAGTTTGGTGGGCATTGACCTTGAGTTTGGGAGTTGTAGTTCACCTACATCCAGAGAGCACCGTGTACTCAAACAATGTTGGATCAGGACCAACCTGGCATGAATACTCAATATACCCAAATATGAATGCAGATGGAGTTCAGGAGAAATAGACCTTGACATTTGGGAGTTGTAGTGCTGGGATGTATAGTTCCTCTAAAATCAAAGAGCATTCTGAACCCCACCAATGATAGAACTGGGCCAAACGTCCCACACAGAACCCCCAGGAGGCAAGAGGAGGTCTCTACTTGGGGAAAGGGAGACGGGCCTTCCCAATGCATGGAGAGAGAGAGACCAAGTAGACAACGGGTGGGAAGGGGTGGGGATGGTTGTAATTTTGTGTCTTTATCGAGGTAGGTTTCTTAGGGTTTTTATACTTCAACACACTAGACTCTCCCCCCCCCCTTCCTGGAGGTTCCAATTTCCCACGGCACACCTGATGATCGCTCACGGCACACTAGTGTGCCCCGGCACACTGGTTGGGAAACACTGATCTAAATCATGTCCCAGTATAATCAACTTTTCATCTCTTTTGTAGCTACAATGGTACAATCTTAAAATATTATAGAGGAGAAATATAATAGGGGAGCAAAAACAACAGCAGGAAGAAGGCCCGCCATCTTCCCCGAGGCCAGGAGCTCGACTGCTGCCTCGGGCCAGGCTCCATCTCTCCTGCGCCAGACCCAAACGCAGGCCAGCAGGGTGAGTGCGTCTCTCTGTGGGGTGGCGCCGCCACTGGCTGGGAAAGACGCAAAAGGAAGAGGGTGGCCCGCCATCTTTGCCAAAGCCAGGGCCTCGATTGGTGGCACAGCCCGGGCTCCCTCTCACCTCCACCAGCCTCAAAAACAGGCCTGGCTGGGGAGGGGGTGTGTGTCAGGCCCCAGGCCTCGCAGGCCTCAGTTTCCCATGAACAATACTGTAGCCATGTTAGCTTTAAGATCCCTTCCAGGCCTGCTTGTCTTTCTCTTGAGAGCCTGGTACCAAATATGCAGGGTGAACTGGTCAAGGTTACCGAAGCTAGCCTGGGCAATAAACAAAGAGGCCCGGGACTGAGACAAGCCTGACTCCCCTTTGCACCTGTGGACACTAACGAGATTTACATTCCTGAAAAGCTGAGGTAGCTGAAACATCAGCTACCACCCACCATGCCCACTTTGACACTCGACACAAATGGCGTGGTCAAAGAACAAAGGGTCTGGACAGTATATCCGGGTGGAGTTGGCCCGAAGCCTTATCTCGTGCCAACGACGCATTCAGGACTATGTATCTCTGAAAGAGGCCTACTAAGGACTCTACCTGCCTGTATCGGATCTGGCCCGCTAGGGCAAAAGCCTTGCTCCATTTCTACGTTCCTGTTTGTTCCTGAAAAGACTCTCTTTGCTATTGAACTTTGCTTGTTCCTAAAAGGACTTTCCTTGCCACTTAATCCGGCTTGAATCTGAAAGAGACTTCCTTTGCATTTGAACCCAGCTTTGTTCCTGATTGCCTCCGGCTGTATCCTGATTGAAACGGGACTATTTACTCCTTGCTTGGTTCCTGAGATTTGCTGCTATTGGAAGCATTATAAGACTGCTTCCAACCTCTTCCTCTTTTCTATACTTATATTCTAAACAAACTTGTTGTACCTCAGCTGATTGCGTGGTTTATCAAGGGAGGTCTTGGTCAAGGGCCTAGAGAGCGACAGGGGGTGGCTCTCTGTGGGGTGGCTGTGAGAAGGTCCTCCATTGCTGCTGCTGTGAAGTCATGAGGGAGGGGAAGGAAAGAGAGAAGGAGGGAAGGACATAAAGAGGGAAGGGAAGGCAGGCCAGAGGTAAAGAAGGAGGGCAGGAGAAAAGGAAATAAAAAGTGAACGAAGGAAGTAAACAGGGAAGGAAAGAAGCAGACAAAGGAAGAAGTAGAGAAAGGGGGAGGAAAGGAAGGAAAGAGAGGAGGAAGGATGGAACCAAAGAGCGAAGGAAGGAATGAAATAAAGATGTACAGAACGAGGAAAGGAGAGAAAGGGAAGAAAAGGGGGGGAAGGAATAGGCAGGTACCTCTCTGCCACAATACTCCAGATAACCACCTCCACTTTGACAATTCTAACTATAGGCCACAGCAACTACAGGCCACATTTCTTCCTACCCAATGAATTCTTATTACTATTAAAATTATTATTATGATTATTACTATTAGTCTACTGGGGCTGACTGCCCATCTCTCAGGACTGTTTTCTTTTGAGCTTTCGTGTTTTCTGTCGATCCCCGTTGGATTTACAACTTCACTTGGACCGTGCCACAGGTACTTACCTTCCACAACCTTGTTTCCTCCTTGCGAGATTCCTCCGTTTACATCTGCTCCAGCTTTACTAACTTGGTGCTTCACCTACCACAAGGTACTGTGTAAACGAGCTGGAACCTCTGCGTTTTCTAAGGCCTATGACTCTTATTATTGAAGTATATTGACTTGAACATTGCTAATTATCAGAGTCAAGGTTTTGCAAATCAACCACCTGTGTTGAACTATTGTGTAGAACTCCTACAGTGTGTGTTTAACTCATTGTGTTGTACTTAATGTGTGGAACTTTATACTGGATATATGAAAATCAATTCTGATAATAATTGTGTAGAACTAAGACTTTTGAATGTTCCAATATAGAATGTTTTGATACTGATTATTCTGACTGCTAATTATTTGCAAGACCTGTTGTTAGTGTAGCTCAGGGGTGCTCAGGATGTCGATCCTGAGGCCATCTGGAGTCAATCCCAGCTGATGCGGCACTTCCAGAGGGGGTGGAGCCAAGTCGCGCCAGGCCCCGCCCCCTCCTCACTGGCTTTAGCTTTACCACAGCTTCTGCAACCTTGAGAAGGGTAGAGGAGGGTCAGGCATGTAGCCAGGGGGGGGGGGGCTAAGGGGGCTTCAGCCCCCCCTGAAATTCTCAGGGTGGTCCGCGAAAAGGCCTTTCTGGTACATTATTTAAACTGTTATGTTTATTCATATCATGATCTGATCACCATGCTCATTATATCCCACATTAATGGGGTTATTGGGATAACAATACAAAAGGTTTGCTAGGGTAGACCCTCTTCCACCCAGTCTCAGCCCCCCCGAACCAAACTCAGCCCCGAATCAAAATCCCGGCTACGGCCCTGAGGAGGGTATTACCAAGCCAGTGGTGGCTAGTAGGCATGGTTTAGAACCCAAAAATAGCAAATCGTAAATCTAATGGGGGGGGGGGGGGATTTTTTTTGATTAGTATATCAAAGACTTACAAAAAATTTCCCAAAAAGTTCTAAAATGTAACTTAATTACTAACGAAATTCGTTAGTAATTCGTATGCCAGCGCATGCGCATTCCAGATGGTTTTGGCCTACAACTCCCAGAAATCCTAACAGCTGGTAAATTGGCTGGGATTTCTGGGAGTTATAGGCCAAAACCATCTGAAAGTGTGATTTATTCAAGTTTTTGGCCTACAACTCCCAGAAATCCTAACAGCTGGTAAATTGGCTGGGATTTCTGGGAGTTGTAGGCCAAAACTTGAATAAATCACACTGAATTCTAGATGGGACTCTCCAAATAGGAAGGAGGGAGGGAAGGAGGGAGGGAGGGGGTATTCTATTCTTGGAAGCAGCAAAAGAAAAGGAGGAGGAGCCCCCCCCCGGGCTCCTCGCTGCCTCTCTCTCACCCCGATCCCGAGGGAGCGAGGGCCCAAGTTTGCCCAGGCTGGTCATATACCTACATTCTATGCACATGCAATAATACAGCAGTAATAACAATGGGTATAAGAAGAGGTAAAATTCAAACCGAAGTATTCTGACTGGTCCCTCCTCATGCGGTGCTAACGGGCTCTTCTCTGGGAGCCCGGGAAATTAGCCCGGGAAAAGACAGCGTTTTCTGCTTGGGTGCACACACATACATATTCTTTGGGGGATTTGCTGCAGAATCCCGGCCTCATAGAGAAGATTCTGCAGCAAATCCCCCTCCCAAGAATATGTATGTGTGTGCTCCCAAGCAGAAAACGCTGGCTTTTCCCCCGGGCTAATTTCCCGAGCCCCGTTTGCACCGCATGAGGAGAGACCAGTCAGAATACTTCAGTTTGAATTTTACCTCTTCTTATACCCATTGTTATTACTGCTGTATTATTGCATGTGCATGGAATGTAGGTATGACCAGTTGGATTACTTATAATATTAGGCACTTACAGTAGCATTCATTCTATTATACATTAGGTTGGTGTCTCACCCCAATACTCTTTGATGCTTTAGATCCTGGCAGGCAGGAGAGGCAGGGAAGCCTGGAAAAAATGTAAACAGAGAGGTTTACTCAGAAGTAAATCCACAAAGAAGGGCCCTTCATCCAAAGTGCCCTCCTTTGCAGATTTACTTCTGATTGAGAGAGGAACGTCTGTTTGGCTTGCCAGTCAAGTATCAAGGTGGCTATCTACCCTAAGGCATTTGCACTGAATCTTATTTATTTATTTATTTCCATCATTTCTACCCCGCTTCTTCTCAACCCCCGAAGGGGGGGACTCAGAGCGGCCTAACAACGGCAACGATTCGATGCCACATAGTATACATAAAAAAAAAGAAAAAAGTTAAGAATAAAATACATTAAAATACAGCTAGAATTAAAATACATTAAAAATACAATTAACATTAAAATGCATCGTGTACATTCCATCCATAAGCATTAGGTCTTCTCCACCAGATTGCCATCTCAATCCGATCAAAGTGCTGTATCGTGCTAAAGTGCAAACGCTTGGTCCCATAACCAGGATTTCACTTTTTTTCTGAATGCCAGGAGGAATGAAGCTGATCGAATATCAATAGGGAGTGCGTTCCACAGACGGGGAGCCACCACCGAGATGGCCCTATCCCTCGTCCCCACCAACCGCATTTGAGATGTAGGCAGGAGCGAGAGCAGGGCCTCCCCGGATGATCTTAAGGTACAGGATGGGACGTAGCGGTTGATGTGTTCGGACAAGTAAGCTGGGCCAGAACCATATAGAGCTTTAAAGGTCAAAACCAGCACTTTGAATTGAGCTCGGAATTGGACAGGCAGCCAGTGGAGCTGACACAACAGGGGGGTGGTATGCTCCCTGTATGTAGCTCCCGTTAGTAGTCTGGCTGCTACCCGTTGGACTAATTGCAGTTTCCGAACTGTCTTCAAAGGCAGCCCCACGTAGAGTCTTAATCTTAATCTTCTTAATCTTCGTGAAGAAGAGAAGATTAAGAGTGATATAAGAGTCATGTTATGTTGAAATATTTGCAAGGATGGCCTCTTGGGCAGGAAAAGAGATTCCCCTAAACCAGGGGTGCTCAGAATGGTGATCGCGATCACCAGGGTGATCTTCGAGCCTCATCCTGTTGATCTTCAGGCCCCTGGCCAGGTTTTTTTGCTTTTGATCCTCTTCACGCGCCCCTGCACGCTGCAAAGAAGTCCTCCGTCATTGCTCCTCCCCGCTCCCTGCTTGCACGCCACCTCCAAAAGCTCCAGAGCCCAAGAGGCAGAATGGGCCCCCTCTTTTGGATTCCTCCTCCTCCCTCCATCCTTCTCCAGCCACTCAGAGTAGTAGGAGACTAAAGGGGGTGGGCCTGGATGACGCGATGCATGGCTGGCCCCGCGCACATGTGCAGAAGCGCCCATTCTGCCTCTCAGACTTCTTGTGAGCTCTTGGAGGCGGCACGCATGCTGGCGGCATGGAAATAGGAGCCACGACGGAGGAGGAGAAGAAGGACGCTTTGGGGTCATTTCCTTATCGCATCTCAAAGGTCGGTCTTTTTACTTTGGGGTGGGTGCTTGATTGTTCTGTGGCATGTCTCTTTGTTTATTTTTAATGTTTAAAAATGGCCTTTTAGCTCCAAAGTCTCTCTGCTTGCTTTGTTCCTTGAAAATATATGTTGGGGAATATGGAAATGTGGGAGAAATGGGGTGGTTGGATGTATTTTTGCATGCCCCTTTGTTTACCTTGCTGAGTATTAAATGGCCTTGCAGTTCAACAGCCTCTCTTCTTACTTTCTGGCTGATAATATGTGTGGTAATGTGGCAGTGTGGGAGAAATGGGGTGGTTGGATGTATTTTTATGCTCTGTTTTATATTGTTGTTATTAAATTGAAATGTTGATGTTTTATAACTTCATTTTATGTAAACTGCCCTGAGCCTGCTGGAAGGAGCGGGACATAAAAATGAATAATAAATATAAATAAATAAATAAGAAAATAGTTATATGTTTTACATTTCTGGGTAGGTGATCTTTGGGACTTGGTTTTTTAATCAGTAGCTCCCATGCTGAAAAAGTGTGAGCACCCCTGGTATAGAGCTTTAAAGGTCAAAACCAGCACTTTGAATTGAGCTCGGAAGTGGACAGGAAGCCAGTGGAGCTGACACAACAGGGGGGTAGTATGCTCCCTGTATGTAGCTCCCGTTAGTAGTCTGGCTGCTGCCCGTTGGACTTATTGCAGTTTCCGAACTGTCTTCAAAGGCAGCCCCACGTAGAGTCTTAATCTTAATCTTCTTAATCTTCGTGAAGAAGAGAAGATTAAGAGTGATGTAAGAGTCATGTTATGTTGAAATATTTGCAAGGATGGCCTCTTGGGCAGGAAAAGAGATTCCCCTAAACATTAGGAAGAACTTCCTGATGGGAAGAGCTGTTTGGCTGTGGAATAAACTGCCCCAGAGTATAGTGGAGTCTTCTTCTTTGGAGGTTTTCAAACAGCCTGGATGGACATCTGTTGGGATGTATATATTTCTGCATAGCAGGGAGTAAGACTGGATAGCCCTTTTGGTCTCTGAAACCATCACGCTTGCAACCTTGCTAACAAATAAACTCTGTTACTGTTCTGTGAAATACAAGCCTCTCTGTTTCGAAAATAGTCCGTAGGGCAGTGTTTTTCAACCTTTTTTGAGCCACGGCACACTTTTTACATTTACAGAACCCTGGGGCACACCACCAACCAAAATGACACAAAATGACACTCTAACACAGTAATACATATAGTTAATATGTTTTTAATGTATTTATACACTCACTGTGAAACCTGGGCCTGTTTCGATGAACACAACATATATATGACTTCCTGTCACATACTTATACGTGGCTATCATGTCTTCTCTCAGCCTTCTCTTCTTCAGGCTAAACATGCCCAGCTCTTCAAGCCACTCCTCATAGGGCTTGTTCTCCAGACCCTTGTGAAATTTCACCCTGAGTGAAACTTGCTTCCAGTTAACTATGGATGTCATGAAGCTCTTATAAACAGTTCCTCGGGGGGGAGGGGGCAACTCTCAAAAATCCAGTAAAATAGTAAAAAAAAATCTATGAAACATATAGATTCTATAAATTTCATAAATCTGTGTGGCCTCTTCCACTGCCACCCTCCTCCCTCCACAAAAACAGAGCACTGGGCGGAAGTGATTGAGTTGGCATTTTCACGTAGCTTGGATTTCTCGCGAGAACAGCCAAAGCCGGAAGCTCCACATCGGTGAATTGGGCAGTGAGCGAACCTGGGAGCATAGGGAGGCTGAAGCAGCCCTGAGCGGGAGCTGGAGCCATGCTGAGTCGAGGCTCCTGAAGGCTTCCTCAAGGCGGGCCTGGCCCTGGCATTCGGCGGAGCCCTTCCTTTGCCCCGGGGAGGATCTTTGGGGAGGGAAAGAGGGAGAAAGAGCAGCTAGGAGGGGGGAAAGTGCCAATTTCCCACGGCACACCAGATGATTGCTCACGGCACACTAGTGTGCCGCAGCACACTGGTTGGGAAACACTGCCATAGGGGACTTGGTGGCAGCAAAAACAACCAGGGGGTCTCCTCAGCCCAATAGGGAGATCTCCACAGTCGGTGTAGCCCTCACACATTAAATCTCCACAACAGGTGGCAGTGGTGCCACAGTGATTCTCCAAACAAGGAGCATCAAACACGTAGTAACCATAAAATTAGTTGTATTCTATTATAACATGAGGTATCACTCATACAACTTAGCAAGGAGTTTCACAAACATAAACTTGAGGGGAACACCTTCCCCGACGCATACTCACGCTTGAGAGTCCTATAAAGGAGGAAACCTCCGTGACACAATAAAGTCCAAAGGGCAAGTCTCTTTCCCGAAGTTAGGGGACAACAAGTCCAAACCAAAGAGGGCCCAAGGAAGGACGTGAACATAATGTTTATCAAAAATATAAGTCCACATGTAGAATATTCCTGGGTTGACGACGTGGGGCATCCCAGCGCCGTATCGTTTTGCCGAAGAGCGGCTTATTCCGGACCCGGGACTCAATTGGTGCAACACTGGGTTTGCGGCTAAGGAATATAAGAACCAAAATACAATATAACATCATATATGAAATAATAGAATACAACTAATTTTATGGTTACTACGTGTTTGATGCTCCTTGTTTGGAGAATTGCTATATAGTCCGCCACCCTCTACTACGCTAGTGGTGCCACAGTGGTCAGTGGGGTCAGTCATTTCTCCACAGTGGTAGCAGACGCGTCTCCAAAACAACAAGAACAGCTACATTGGTTTTGATGAAACGTGGTTGCTGTAACCCAGCAGACTCACTTTCTGATCACTTCCCAAAATGTTGTAGAATGACCAATAAATTCATTTTTCCAAACATCTGTGATTTTTCAGGCTGTGAACAGCAGAGAACGTTCTTTCACCCTTAACATCGAACAGCTGAAACCCAGGCTTTATCTCGTCAGCGTTAGTTTTTGTGAGCCTCTAATAATGGTCATGCTTTGATTTCTGGCTCAGCTTAATGAAAGCAGCTATGGCTCAGATCCCCTACTGATGTGAATTCGCACAGTTCCTTTGACTTAAATGGAGCTCAGTTGACAGACTTCAGTGGCAGGATCCTGCTCAATGATGGGAGCAGGGAGGAAAAAGAGTCTTTCTCTTTTTTACCCTGTTAGATGGAGAGATACATAATAGGAGGCTTCCTTATCCGTCATCTGCCAGGTGGTGATGAATGGCTGAGCTTCTTCTAGGATTGTATAGAAGATCACAATTGTGGGTTTTGTGTACTCTTAAAGGTATGTAGTATTATTTCCCCGTTGTCCATTCAATCTTTTCCTCATATAGGTTCTTCCACATTTTCATTCTTTCCCACACAAAACCGTGAAGTGAAATCAGGCCACCCGCTAACAAGAGAGAGTACTTGGGTAGCTCTTCAGAAGGCTTTCTTTGTATCTCTTCCCTGTTCTACCCTCAGATTTCAGCCAGAAGTTTTTGACTTTAGTTCTCAGAAACCATACCCACTGTTGCGTCCCAAAGACCTGGAAGACCCCTCAGTAAACCGCTTGACACTGGCCACGTTTAAATGCTTTATTTAGAACTAGCTGTACCCGGCACGCGTTGCTGTGCCCTATTTAGGAGATGCGAGAAAGTCTGAGTATGTAATGGTTGGAATTGATGTTACTTATGGTCTTGGTGGGGTCATGGCTGTGTTGTTGTGGGTTGTTCTGGTGGGTGGGATGTTGAAGTCCTGGGGTGTTGACGGTGTGTGGTGTTCCTGGCGTTCTGCAGAGCTTGTGGATATACAATGTTTTTTGTCTTTCCGTCTGCTGTGTTGATGTAGAGGTTCTGTGGTTTCCCAGCTCTGGAGCACGCTACGTAGAGTTGTCTGTGGGAGAAGCATTCTGTGTCAAGGTCTATGCCACAGATTTGTAGTGTTTGTCCTTGAGCCTTGTTTATGGTGATGGCAAAAGCTAGTGTAGTGCAGTGTCTGTTCTGGCGTTTGTTCTGCCCTTTTTTGTGTGATGCATGTAGCGTTGCGAGTGTGTTGTCCGATGCTGTTCTTTTTAGGAAGCATGGGTTGTCTTTTGGGTCAGCTTATGCCTGTGTGGAAGGAAGGAATGGCATACAAATGGGTTGAGCAGTAGACACAAGGTTGTGTTATTTGCGTATTGTGTTGTGTGTAGGTATTACTTTTGTGTTATTCTGGGGGTATGTGTTTGTCAGTGGTGCCTGTGTCCCTGGTGCCCTATTTGTCTCCCTCCTAGATCTTGACCGTGGCAGTTTAACCCTCAACTGAAATCACTCAGCATTTTAAGTGGCTTTGCCCACCGTTACTATGGTAACTGATGTTGGCCAATGGGTTTTGCTGGCTGCCGCAGAGGATGCTGGGAAATGTAGGGTTTTTGTATCGTTGTTTTGGGGCCTTCTAGGTTTGGGGGAGTTTCTTTGCTAAAAACCTTCCTTGCCTGAGGCCTATTTGTGTTGGCAAGTTTGGTGTCTCTGCCTTGGAAGGTTTCTCTGTCTCTGTCAGTCGTTCGACGACGGGACCTCCTTTATATAATAGATAATTGGATATAGCAAGAGGCTAGGATTATAGTCTAAAGATGTTTTCAAGTATCAATAGATAGCAGCAAATTGTCCAAAAGAAGCAGGATAGCAAGGTTATAGTCCTTTGGCAAAACAGGAACAAGCAAAGAGAATCTTCTTGCCCCCAATCGGGCTAAATCCAGGAAAGGTAAGTTCTTGGCACAAGGCTTGGCAAACAACTTCTAGGCAAACTTGTGCGCCAGCTGCGCCCGTACCTTAGGAAGTCTGACTTGGCCACGGTGGTCCATGCTCTGGTTACATCCCGTATAGATTACTGCAACGCTCTCTATGTGGGGTTGCCTTTGAAGACTGTTCGGAAGCTGCAACTAGTCCAACGGACAGCAGCCAGGTTGATAACAGGAGCTCCATTCAGAGAGCAGCTCCACTGGCTGCCAGTTTGCTACCGGGCACAATTCAAAGTGCTGGCTTTAGCCTTTAAAGCCCTAAACGGTTCGGGTCCAAGTTACCTGTCCGAATTCATCTCTCCCTATGAACCATCGAGATGTTTAAGATCAGCTGGAGAGGCCCTGCTCTCGGTCCCGCCTTCTGCGAAGGCACGACTGGCGGGGACGAGAGACAGGGCCTTTTAAGTGGTTGGTCCTAGGCTGTGGAACGCCCTCCCGAAAGACATCAGATCGGCCCCCTCCCTCCTGACGGTTCACAAGAAAGTCAAGACCTGGCTATTTGAGCAGGCATTTGCTGATGAAATATAAGGCTTAATTAGATCTATGGAATGACGACGATGTGATGGAAACTGATTTCAACATGACGCTGAGACTGCAATTGTATGTTTTTAATTGTTAATTTGTTATTATATGGTTTTTGGGGGTTTTTTTAGTCTTGTTGCCTGTGTAAACTGTCCCGAGTCGCCTTCGGGCTGAGAGGGGCGGTATAGAAACGTGACAAATAAATAAATAAATAAATAAATAGGCAGGCCCAATGGCCAGGCAGGTTTCCGTGAAGGCCTGGCTTGGAGTTCTGAATGTTGGCGAAAGATGCTTCCATCTCTGAGACCTGGCTTAAGTAGGACTCATACGCTTTGAAGTTACGACGCCTCCAAGACGTCGGACTGGGTTCTCATAACAGTTCTCCAGCTGGGCCTTCTCGGGCCTTTCACATGGGAATGGTATGTGATCCCAATTAGCAGTAGCACCTGCACCTGGGCAAAGGGAGTCGCCCCATCTCCGCTTGTCTTATCGGGCCGAGAGGGAGCCTAGCAGGTCCACTTGTCCTGAACGATGAATGAACTGGGAGTCTTTGCAAAAGCTGCCTGGCTGCGGCTTGTCTTTTGGCCTAGCAGGCCTGACTGGAATAACATGGCTTCGGTCTGGTTTGACTAAAGAAACAGGTTGGGAACCAGGCTGGGGTGTGACACCCACCATGACCAGTGGTGAGGATTTATAGGAAGTAATGTAAAGCTAAAGCTTCACTATCCCTTAGGGCGGGTCAAAAAGTCTGTGACTTTTTGAATGAAACACAGGTTTTTTTTGATTTAAAAAATCATTTTATTTTTCAACGTAGTCTCCTTTTGTCCAACGTTTCCCCAATTTTTTTATCCCTTACAAAAAATAAGATTGGTTGAGGTCATCAAAATAGGTATTTGTTTGTGAGATGATTTCATTGTTGGAGTCAAATCTCCTTCCGCCGAGCCATTTCTTCAGGTGTGGATACAAGAAATAGTCACTCGGGGCTAAATCTGGAGAATAGGGTGGATGAGGGAGCAATTTGTATCCCAATTCACGGATTGTTACCATGGCAACTGCACATGTGTGCACACTCGCATTGCCCTGGTGTAAAAGAACTTTTTTCTTGGCCAAATGCGGTCATTTTTTTTTCAAATCTTCATTAAATCGACCCAATAAATTGGCATAATATTCACCATTGATTGTTTTACCCTTTTGAAGGTAGTCAATGTGGATTATACCGCGTGTATCCCAAAAAAACGGTCGCCATGCCTTTATTGGCTGACAAACCCACCTTGGCCTTCTTTGACGCCGATTCACCCTCGTTGAACAACGCCGTACACTCCTGCGACATTGTCACACGATTGCGTTTGTAGTCAAATGTGAGCAAATGCCGCACCCATCTTGCGGAAAGCTTTCTCATACCCAAGTGATCATTTAAAATTGAAACCACTGAGCCACGTGAGATGCCTATGGCTTCCACAATCTCTCGCACTTTCAATCTCCCATCGGCCAACACCATATTGTGATTTTTTTCAATTGTTTCGGGTGTCGAGACCTCAACTGGGCGTCTAGAATGTTCAGCATCTTCCGTGCTTGTACGGCCACAACAAAATTCAGTCAACCACTTTTTTACCATTGAAATTGATGGTGCAGAGTCCCCATAGTATTTATCAAGGTTAGCCTTGGTTTGAGGGATTTTTTTCTGCAAAAGAAAAATGCTTAATGAGCACACAAAATTCACTTTTTCCATTTTCTCCTCAAATCTTGCAGTAGTCTGCTATCAATGGCTGTCAAACACAAACTAAATGACGCAGCTTGTTCAAATGTTGACAGGAGTCAACTGACAGGTGCCTGTTGACAGGAGCAGTGTTGCCCTTTCAGTTAAGAGGCAGGAAATTTAAAAAAGTCACAGACTTATTGACCCGCCCTCGTAAATAGGTGGCATGTGTATATTTCTGTCTTTAAGGTTTACTTTTGTTTTCACTACAACATAAGTACACAAATTCCCAACAAGACACCCATACATAGAGAACATGAACTCCAAAGCTTCAATTTGCAAGCTAACTTGCTGGTACCAGTTGGTACCATCTACTGAAAACATGTTGTTGTTGTTGTTGTTGTTTTAAAAAAAAAATCTCACAAGGGGTGAGGACATTTTACAATAGTGGCCTATATTTTTAGGCATGTAGGTTAGATCAGTGTTTCCCAACCAGTGTGCCGTGGGAAATTGGAACCTCCGGGGGGGGGGGGGAGAATCTAGTGTGTTGAAGTATAAAAACCCTAAGAAACCTACCTCGATAAAGACACAAAACTACAAACACCCCCCTCCCCACCCGTTGTCTACTTGGTCCCTCCCTCTCCCTGCATTGGGAAGGCCCGCCTCCCTTTCCCCAAGTAGAGACCTCTTCTTGCCTCCTGGGGTTTCTGCGTGGGAAGTTTGCCCCAGTGCTATCATTTGTGGGCTAAAGTATGCTCTTTGATTGTAGGGGAACTATAAATCCCAGCAACTACAACTCCCAAATGCCAAGGACTATTTCCCCTGAACTCCATCTGCGCTCATATTTGGGCATATTGAGTATTCATGCCAAGTTTGGTCCTGATCCAACATTGTTTGAGTCCACAATGCTCTCTGGATGTCGGTGAACTACAACTCCAAAACCCAAGTTCAATGCCCAACAAACTCTTATAGTATTTTCTGTTCATTATGGGAGTTCTGTGTGAAAAGTTTGTGTCTTTCCGCCATTCCTGCCAGGATATCTATGTTGTGTTCATCGAAACAGGCCCAGGTTTCACTCTGAGTGTATAAATACATTTTAAAACCATATTAACTATATGTATCACTGTGTTAGAGTGTCATTTTGTGTCATTTTGGTTGGTGGTGTGTCCCAGGGTTTTGCAAATGTAAAAGGTGTGCTCAAAAAAGGTTGGGAAACACTGGGTTAGATAAAAAATGTTTCAAAGGTCATTAGAAAGTTAGGGGGTGCTGGAGTTTCATTTCTAAAGTACTTCTAAAGTATGGTAATTGAAAATAGAACACATTTACCACTGTTAGCCCATCAAGTTTCAAAATGTTTCACTTTTAAAAAAAGCCACAACAGCTACCTCATTAAATGCCTCTCATATTAACCAATAGAAACTAATACTAACCAATCCTTCATTTTCATAGAATCCTAGAGTTGGAGAGGGTCCTTGAGGGTCATCTAGTCCAACTCCCTTCTTCCATGCATAAGGGCACCATCAAAACTCTCCTGACAGATAGACATCTAGACTCTAAACTGCTTCCATTATCAAGTTGGAAAAGACCCCCAAGGACCATCCATTTAGGGATTTCTTCCCAGCCCAGCACAAATTTACTTACTTATATTGAAGTATCAGTCAATTCTCCTCTTTGCAGATTCAGCAATTTCTTGGAACTTGGGCTGGCCGTTGCTACCCCTCCCTTGACTGAGGCTTTTTGATGTGAGCAGAATTCTGGGAAATGTAGTTTAGGGCAGGGTCTTTTGAATTCTCTGGCATAGGGCTGCTCTCCTTCCCAAACTACATTTCCCAGTGTTCTGTGCTTTCTTTCCCAGTGAACGCTGCTCTCTCTCTCTCTCTCTCTCTCTCTCTCTCTCTCTCTCTCTCCTTTCCCTCTTCTAATGGCAAGAGACCATTAATTTAAAGAGGAATGCCAGCCCTTTTGCTGCTTGCCATGAATATGAAACTGACTTTGGGAGGCTTCCAAGCATTACAAAATGAAAACGAAAATGTATTGGGTAAGATTTGGTTCTTAAATTTTAGGCTCAGGCCTAACAAATTTTAACAGATTTTAATATGACTTACAAAACTTCCAACCGTGATATTTATTTATTTATTTATTTATTTAATAATTCAAACTTTTATACCGTCACTCCCCGGAGGCTCGGAGCGGTTTACAGCTGAATTATAACATAATAACGGAGAAACACATATTACAAGACAAACAGTTAAGGGTTAACACATAAATAAGGGGGAGAACATGAGGGTCAAACACACTATGGAAGCAGTTGTCTGCCAACAAAGGGGGGCGACTTCCCGCTCCCAGAGTACGGCCTGAGAGGGGTTGGGGTGAACGTCATCTCTCTTGCGAACCAGAAGCCACGCACATGGGGGTTCTTTGACGCTGAGAGTTCGTCACTTGCTTTAATCACCGATGGCGAACAGTTCATGCCAGATGGTATGGTGGTATCGACTTCCTGGGCAGTATTGTCATTAGATGAAGAGTCAATCACCAAAGGGTAATGTAACATCACCTGGGTCTGATGTTACATGACCCTTTGTGGGTTTAACCAGGCCACCCCTTGGTCTCCTCTGGAAGCTGGAAGAGGTGGCCGACCTCCAGGAGAGATAATCAGCTCCCCAGAATGTCTTGGGACTAAGTTTCCTCCGTCTATTTCGGGGCACTTGATTGTGAAGGTGCTGATATTAGTTGGCCTGAGTAAGTTGGGCATGTGGTAAGGCCCTGCAGCCTGGGGATCTGCCGATAAGCCAGCTCCGGCTGCCTCTTTCCTTCTCTCAGAGGAAGGGCCGCTCATCTCGGAAGTCGACTGAGGAAGAGATAAGGAGGAAGCTAAAGAGGGGGGCGGGAGGGTGCACTGACTCCTCCTCCTAACATGCTTCCGGACCCTCCTCCGGCCCCTCCTCCGGCAAGGCCTCCGCTCATCCGGGGAGTCAGATGGACCCGTCTTCAGCGCAGGGTTGAAGGAAGGAGGCAGAGGGGGTGGTGATCCAACCACCATTACGGCGCCTCTGGGGGCCGGCGTTGTCGTTAATATAATACGTAGCTTGAACTCACCTTTTCGATCAGACCCTGGACAGCTCCTAGGATTTCCAGCTAGCATGATCAGAAGGCACTGTGGTGAAGGGGTTTGGGGATTGCATTAATCCAAAAAGCAATGTTTCCAAACAATGGTCTAGATTGAGGTTCTGTATCCTAATTTCCTTCAATATATCTCTTTGTCTCTAGTTCAAGCACTATGCGTTATGTGCAAGTTGTAACCAAAAACATCTGCTCAGCACAGAGCTGCCGTGGCTGATCTAGATTCTTAGGCTGAATGTGAGTCTCAATTTGAGCTTTTGCCTATTTGTGAAAATAGCCTATTATTAGACTGACTCAATGGCCAAACACATAATTGTGAAGAAACAAAGCATTCAGCATTTTGTCTTACAATACTTTTTATGGGGAGATGTTTTCAAATACAAGTAAGGTCTGATACGCAAAGCAATTTTTATTGAAATAATGTGTTTCCACACACACACACACACACACACACACACACACACACACTATGGATTGACATATAATGAATGCTGCAGCTCGACTTCTTGCTGGAGAGCTGGCGAGATCTCATGCCACTCCAATTCTGCAGCAACTGCACTGGCAACCGATTGAGCACCAAATCACCTTCAAAGTGATGTTTCTGACCTTCAAGGCCTTGTATGGTCCGGGGCTGGTGTATCTGAGGGACGGTCTCACCCCCTACAAACCCCAGAGATCACTGCGTCCTGAAGACCAAGATCTGTTAGAAATTCCCAGTTTCAAGACCTTCCGATTGACGGCAACTAGGTGAAATGCCCTGTATGAGGACTCAGGGGGCTTTTAGGAGAAATCGATCATAGCGCCATCCTTGTGGAATGCCCTGTATGAGGACTCACCCATTGTAATGCTGGGCCGAGACCAGCATAGCAGTTTGGCATCCAGGAGAAATCAGGAAAGCCAGGAAAAGAGGGAGTGGCTTGGAGCCTTCTCTGGGAGGGAGTTAGAGAGAGAGAGGCCAGCTGCCTGGGAGGAGCCCAGAGCTGAAAAGGGGAATGATCCAGCCGAGCTACTTGAGTGGGAAAGAGTGTAGCTTATTAGTCAGTCTCTTGTCAGGACTCAAAGAGTGAAGAGCTAATAAAGGGAAATATTTCTTGTCAGAGCTCAGAGAGAGAGAGAGAGAGAGACAGAGAGAGAGAGAGTGCCAGTGTTGAGAGGCAGACAGTCTTTTCCCCGGTACTGGTTGTGGGGGTCAGAGCTGTGAGGTTAAAGCAGTCTCTTGACACCGCTGTGTGTGAGCTGTGCAGGCTGTGAAGGCTCTGTGGGAAGGCTCTGTGCGATAGCTGGCAGGTAGTCAGTCACAGGCTTTCAGAAATCCCTAGGGTTTAGGGATTAGCTCACCTCTCTGAAGAAGCCAGCTATAGGAACACTCTAAGAGATAGAGTTATAGCTAGGTGGGCTTCTGGTAGACTGAGAGTTAGCTCAGGGTACTACCTAAGATAGTTAGTTGGTAGACTGCTCACCACTAGTTTAAATATTAGTGTGAGGGAGTTTGATAAGACAAGTTTTTACACTGTCTGTTTTAAGATCTAAGAATTCATCTTCTGTAACCAACACGCTAATGAACCTTAATTGGTAACCGTAACGCATTTGTGCCTCTCGAAGCTGCTTGTTAGTTTAATAAATATTCATCGTTATTAGCTTTTCAAGACAGTTTCAGTGTGCCTCATTTCCATCCGTGTGTGCCCGTTCCAGCAATCTCTCATTTCCCAGTCTGGATGAAGGTTTTACCTCAGAATCCTCTCAGTTGTTTTTGGTGATTATAATTGGAGCCTAGATTAACTGTTATTTTTATAGAAATCCTGAAATTAATATTTTAGGTTGGTGGCAGCAATCAAGGAGTTTTAAAATCCTCCAAGGTTTTATAGCCAAGTCGTCACACCATGCCTGTAGAGATCCGGGCCATGCGAGACTTGTTAACCTTCCGCAGGGCATGTAAAACTTATTTCAGCAAGCATTTGGATCTGGTTAATGAGTTGTGTTTTAAATAATTGTGGCTTGATTCCGGTTAATTGTTATCGTTGTGCTGTTGCTGTGAACCGCCCCGAGCCTTTGGGGAGGGGCGGTATATAAGTCCAAATAATAAATAAATAAATAACTATAACAACAAAATCACAACATAGGCATGTACAACAAGAGGAAGTCGCAGATAAAAAGGAAAACGTATTTAAAAGTTAGTAATCTCAAGAATAAAATTTTGCAACAGCCTTACAAAATAATATATCAGACTTGTTCAGAAGATATGGAATTCTTTAACACCCTTGCCATTGAGAACACTGCGAAGAAGTGAATTCGTGTATTTCAAAGCAATTTATTTATTTATTTATTTATTTATTGAGTTTCTATGCCGCCACTCCCGGGAGGCTCGGGGCAGCTCACACAGGCAAGATACAAGAACAGTATATTAAAACAGATTAAAACACACCAAAATACAACACATAGTCTAAAACATCAAGATTAAAATGCAGCATGATGTGCAGAGTGCAGAGCACAACAAGTGTAAAATATTACACGGCGGGCTATGCCTTGGCGGAACCTATAGGCCAAAGGCCTGTTGGAAGAGATAGGTCTTGCATGCCCGCCTGAAGGGCAAGAGATCTTGGATGGCACGTGTTTCAGCTGGGAGGGCGTTCCACAACGTGGGCGCAATGACAGAGAGCGCCCTCCTGCGGGTTGCCGTTAGTTTAGCTGACTTTGCCGATGGGGTAGCTAGCAGGTTGGTATTTTCGGACCGGAGTGATCTCGTAGGGCAATATGGGGAGAGACAGTCCCTCAGATATGCTGGCCCCAGGCCTTGCAAGGCCTTAAAGGTGAGTACCAACACTTTGAAGGTGATCCGGTGCTCAATTGGGAGCCAGTGCAGATCCTGCAAGGTATGTGTTATGTGACAACCTGCTGGCGTACCAGACAGGAGTTGGGCGGCAGTGTTCTGCACCAGCTTGAGCTTCTGGGTCACCGACAGAGGAAGGCCAACGTAGAGTGCGTTACAGTAGTCCAGTCTCGAGATGACCGTGGCTTGGATCGCCGTGGCCAGGTCGTTCCGGGATAGATAGGGGGCCAGCCGCCTTGCCTGTCTGAGATGGAAAAAATGCAGTTTTGCTGACCATGGAGACCTGGGTCTCCATGGTCAATTGGGAATCCAAGTGAATTCCCAAGCTCTTTACAGAAGGCGATGGGCATAATGCCACACCGTCCAGGGTCGGAAGCTGGACATCCCCATCACCCGGACGACCCAACCACAAGATCTCCGTCTTCTCTGGATTCACCCTCAACCTACTGGCTCGCAGCCATTCAGTAACGGCTTCAAGGCAGTGTTGGAAATTATCGGGGACGGATCCAGGCCTGCCCTCCATCCTCAGAATGAGCTGAGTGCCATCAGCGTACTGATGGCACTCAAGCCCAAAAATTTGAATTCTAAGTCATAGAAAACTTGGCATTCTTGTCCTTTGAAACACCATTTTGCTATAAGCAGAAGCCACTGAGTCTTGACTTTGTTATTCTAGCCACATTGAGCAGATTGTGTAATTGATACCACGCAAACAAATACAAACTTGGACTTTTGGGGCAACTTCGTCTCAATTATTCCACTTTGTTCCTCATGTGCTGCCATGACCTCCAATCTTCACCATTTTACTGCCACTCTCTCTAAATAGCAAGGTCAAGAAAAGCTTACCTGTCAAGTATCTGAAATAGCAGATTTATTGCACTACTAAAACCTTGTGAAGTAAGGTTCCCTTTCTCCTTATCCCTGTCGGTTCTCTTTTGCCTCAGGGTTAGGTACGAGCCACTGTTACGTCGCCTGTTCTGAAAAGCGCCATTTATGGAGTGAAGACGATGCTTTTGTAATCCGAGAAGCTATATTTGGAACCTACGAGTTTATTGCGAGGAAAGAAAATTAAATTTCAAGTGTAGGGTTTTGTTTCTAAGTAAATTAAGAAAGAAGAAAACTATTGATGTTCAAGGGCTGTGTTCTTCATTTCAACACACTTATTTGTGGCTTGTTTTCCAGCTCATCGTTACCTCCACATGTGTTAGTGGTGTGAAATGGGTTTGAGAATGTGGAACATGTATGAGTGATTGAAGGAACAACAATTATGGACTTGCACTTAACATTTCTGCAAAGTGGCAGGATTTTTTTCTTCCAAAAAGTTAATTTTTTATACTGTTTTCCCCCAATTCCTCAACTACCATAGTTAGTTACCTGTCGGGCTGGCTGTAGAATTTTGTGAGACCCAGTCCCAAAAAATAATAAATCCATGCTCTGTGTTTGACCAATAGACCAGTGTTTCCCAACCTTTTTTGAGCCGCGGCACACTTTTTACATTTACAAAATCCTGCGGAGGTCTGATGTACAAGAACACCCAGACCAAGTGTTGGAAGTGCGGCACCCAGACCGGAACCTTCTACCATATGTGGTGGTCCTGTCAAGAAGCCACGAGATACTGGAAGGTAGTTCACGGCGGCATCCAGAAAGTCCTCCAAACTACATTGGAGAAAACACCGGAGTCCTGCCTGCTAGGAATTCTGAAGGAAGAAGAACTCCCCGACGAGAACGCGGAGCGACTGTTCCTGTCCCTCTCCACGGCCGCAAGAATGGTCTACGCAAGCAAATGGAAGGCTGACGTCACACCCCGAATTGAGGATTGGGAAAGCAAAGTCCAGGACATCATGAGCATGGACAAGCTTTCCTTCTACATGAGCGAGGCAGAGGGGAAAGCTCTGAAAAAAACAGACTGGACCCCATTCATGGACTACATGAGGGCTCGAGAGTCGCAATCGAGCCCCTAAAGACAGCTTGCCTGGAAGTAGGATCAGTAACCAACAGCCAGAACCAACCCATTAAGGACTATCACCCCCCCCCCGGGTTCCCCCATGCGAAGGACTAAGCAGAAAGAACTGAAAGAAATAACCGGAAGCCGACAAACCCCTCCCCCTCCCCAGTCCGCTCCCGACCCCAGTTGCTCACCCTCCCTCCCCTACCCCCCAAACACCCTTCTCCCCTTGAACCGCCCACACCCTTCCCCACCACCCCTCCCCCTCACCTACCCCACCCCCTTATCTGTAAACCTCAATAAAAATTTATTTTTAAAAAAATCCTGCGGCACACCACCCAACCAAAATGACACAAAATGACACTTTAACACAGTAATACATATAGTTAATATGTTTTTTAATGTATTTATACACTCAGTGTGAAACCTGGGCCTGTTTCGATGAACTCAACATAGATATCCTGGCAGGTGTCACAACGCGGGACCTGGCCCGACCCCTTAATCACACACACACACAGACAATGTCAATTAACTATTTATTAAGCACAATTAGTTGCAGGTGAAAAAGGTAAACATGTCCAAAAGAGATTAGATCCTTTAGTCCAAGGTAATTAGCAATTAAAGTCCAAAAGTAATCCAAAAGCAGGGAGTCTCAAAAAGGCAAAGTCCATGAGACAAAGCGAATCAAAACAAGGCAACTTAGTCCGTAGGCAAACAAGATAATCCAAGGTACAGGGTAAGAACAAGTTCCCAAGGTAGTTCTTGGCAAGGTAAGCCAAACTATGGCTTCCAAGGAACAGCAGCTCACCGATGCCTCCTTCCAGCAACGACGTGGCCGCTCAACTGAGAAACTTTCCCACCGAGTGTATATTTAATTCCCACTTTTGTGAGACCAGCGCCTCTCCAGGCTCCTCTTCCAATCTTTTCGCGTAGCCACAATACTACTCCTCCGGCCGAAGCTCCTCGCAGGCCCAGCACCATCTGGCTTGTTATCTTCCTGGGAACATTCCTCCAACTCGGTTTCCATCTCTTCCTCCGCAGCTGATGTCAACAAACGCTCTTGTGAACCGAAACCTCCCGGCTTCTCATATTCGCAGTCTGATCTGGGATCTAGCTGGCCTTCATCATCCGAGTAAGCAGAAGGCCAGGTGTCATCCCATTGCAAACTATCAGTAGGAGATGCATGCCCATCAGCCCCTGCATCCCTTCCATCTTGGTCCAAAGCGATCGGGACCCCCGGAGCGGCCCCCGCTCCCCCGCCTGGAACAGAGGCTGGGTTGCTACAGCAGGGATGGCAGAAAGACACAAACTTCCCACACAGAACTCCCATAACCAAGAGAAAATGCGATAAGAGTTTGGTGGGCATTGACCTTGAGTTTTAGAGTTGTAGTTCACCAACATCCAGAGAGCACTGTGGACTCAAACAATGTTGGATCAGGACCAAACTTGGCATGAATACTCAATATGCCCAAATATAAACGCAGATGGAGTTCAGGGGAAATAGTCCTTGACATTTGGGAGTTGTAGTTGCTGGGATTTATAGTTCCCCTACAATCAAATAGCATTCTGAATCCCACCAATGATAGAACTGGGCCAACCTTCCCACACAGAACCCCCAGAAGGCAAGAGGAGGTCTCTACTTGGGGGAAGGGAGGGTGGCCTTCCCAATGCATGGAGAGGGAGAGACCAACTAGACAACGGGTGGGGAGGGGGCTGTTTTTAATTTTGTGGCTTTATCGAGGTAGGTTTCTTAGGGTTTTTATACTTCAACACACTAGACTCTCTCCCCCCCCCCCTTTCCTGGAGGTTCCAATTTCCCACGGCACACCTGATGATCGCTCACGGCACATTAGTGTGCCCTGGCACACTGGTTGGGAAACACTGCAATAGACAATAAATGGCGCATTGATAATTGTGAGGGTTTATGAGGCAGTCTTTTTTTCTTATTAGTCATGGAGACTGTGCTTTCTTATCTGTAGCTATCGAAGTGCAGCTCTTCTTGGATCCAGCCTTAAGTAATGAATTTTTCAATGACTATTTTATATGGTGGGATGTCTTTGGTAAAATGAACATTGATTTCTGGGTCCTTCTGCAGTTTTGAAGACTGAAGCTTCATCAGAAGATGGAGGATCTGCCTCATTTAGAGGAAACGCTGTAGAAGTAGACATTTTTTCAACAATGTAGCAAATAGGTGGGTAAGAAATGAAATTATTATTATTATTATTATTGGAATGAGGAAAGTGCAACCTAAGCCAGTGTTTCCCAACCACTAGTGTGCCGTGAGCAATCGTCAGGTGTGCTGCGGGAAATTGGACCCTCCAAGACCCTTTCTTCCCCCTCCTGCCAAACACTTTTTCTTCTCCCCTCGGGCTCCCTTCTTCCCAGCCTCGCTCTGCTCGCTTTGCCTTGCTTTGCTCACGCTGCCGCTTCTGCGGGAGGGGGGAGGGAGGAACACGTGACCCATGCAGGCGCTACTGCGCAGACTCGCCCCACCTCTTCCTCTCTCCCCTCCACAGTGCTCTCTGGATATAGATGAACTACAACTCCAAAACTCAAGGTCAATGCCCACCAAACTCTTATAGTATTTTCTCTTCGTTATGGGAGTTCTGTGTGGGAAGTTTGATTCCATTCCATCATTAGTGGAGTTCAGAATGCTCTTTGATTGCAGGTGAACTATAACTCCCAGCTATTGAGCAAGACCTTTGTGTGTGTCTTTCTGCCATTCCTATCAAGCATGCATCTGAACACCAAATTTCCATAGAAACATAACATATATTTTTTAAATATTTTTAAATATATTTTTTACACTGCTCAAGCAACACAAACAATACAATGTGTGAGCACCCAAATGGGTTCCTACCCCTTGTCGCAATCAAAATAAAGTCAGTCTCAATAGACGCGATAAACAAGTGGGTAGAGTTGGTTGTTGGAAGCCGCTTCAATTGATATAGTATCCAAATGTAACCAAATTATATCCAAACCCCGATGGGTATTTGTAATCCTTAATGGGAAACGAAGAGTAGAGGAGGCGACTCCAGGCGGGTATTCCCCGACGCCTGCCTTGATGCTGTGTAGCTCCCCTGTGGGACCGGTCAGGCGGCTGGTTTAAATCCGCGTTTTCTCCGGCCGACGAGGACCCTGATGGCAAGGAGTCCACCCTCGTTTCGACCCTCCTGGGTCTTTTTCAAGGCCAATGTAAACAAAGCCCCTCCTTTGGTAAATCAATTCCCAGGCGGCATATCTATTGTAAATAATAAGAGACGCTAATCATACAATATTACACACAGTGTGAGCGTTCAAATGAAGTGACCAAGTATTTCACAACATAATAGAAATGGAGAGCACAAGGTACTTAGAATAAGATGTTACCTTCAAAGTGCATTCTCATCTATCATCAACCTCCATAGGTGTGGCAAATGCACATAGAATGGGATGCAAGAGTGTTTTGTAGGGGGGAGAAGCCTGCAGGTGAGTTACAGTAATAGATTGCTGATGGAGATATTTTCATTTAAAGTAATAGATTGCTAATAGAGATTTTTTCATTAAGGCCCCAGGGTTGCTCAGTTCTTAAAAGGACAGTCCATTTACTTTCTGCTCTTAACAAGGCTTTGTGGATATCACCCTGGGGTGCAATCTTGATGTTCTCTAACCCAAAAAAATTGTAGGTCATCTGGGCTATGTTGGTATGTCTTGAAGTGTACATATAAAGGAGAGTCCTCCGAGTGTTGGCGGATTCTCGAGCGATGCTCAGAGACCCTGGTGTGGAGGCTCCTCCCAGTTTGGCCCACATAAAGAAGGCCGCAGTTGCAGATCAGGCCATACACGAGATACTCATTCTGACATGTGCAAATCATAGATAGAGTGAAGTTACGTTGTCTTCCTGGACTGTATATTTCTTTCCCCGGGAAGGCAAAGGGACACTGAGCACAATGACCACATGGGTGGGTTTTTGGGGTTAAATTACTTTTTTGTGCCAGTCTTCTGACGTCTGAGTGTACTAGCGTGTCCTTAATGTTTCTTGTTCTCTTGTGCGCCACCATAGGGGGGGATTCCAGGCCCGCAATGTCCTGTATTAGTGGCCACTAATTAGTGTCCATGTTGTGAAATACTTGGTCACTTCATTTGAACGCTCACACTGTGTGTAATATTGTATGATTAGCGTCTCTTATTATTTACAATAGATATGCTGCCTGGGAATTGATTTACCAAAGGAGGGGCTTTGTTTACATTGGCCTTGAAAAAGACCCAGGAGGGTCGAAACGAGGGTGGACTCCTTGCCATCACGGTCCTCGTCGGCCGGAGAAAACGCGGATTTAAACCAGCCGCCTGACCGGTCCCACAGGGGAAGCTACACAGCATCAAGGCAGGCGTCGGGAATACCCGCCTGGAGTCTCCTCCTCTACTCTTCGTTTCCCATTAAGGATTACAAATACCCATCGGGGTTTGGATATAATTTGGTTACATTTGGATACTATATCATTTGAAGCGGATTCCAACAACCAACTCTACCCACTTGTTTATCGCGTCTATTGAGACTGACTTTATTTTGATTGCGACAAGGGGTAGGAACCCATTTGGGTGCTCACACATTGTATTGTTTGTGTTGCTTGAGCAGTGTAAAAAATATATGTTATGTTTCTATGGAAATTTGTGTTCAGATTCATGCTTGATACTTCACAGTGACCACACCCGTTGTGTTACTTTCTGCCATTCCTGCCAGGATATCTATGCTGTGTTTATCAAAACAGGCCCAGGTTTCACACTGAGTGTATAAATACATTTAAAAACATATTAACTATATGTAAGACTGTGTTAGAGTGTCATTTTGTGTCATTTTGGTTGGTGGTGTGCCCCAGGATTTTGTAAATGTAAAAAATGTGCCGCGGCTCAAAAAAGGTTGAGAAACACTGCCCTAAGCTATCGTTTGTGGCTCCCAAACTGTAAAACAGACACTATATCCAGCGTCACAGGGGCAAAGTCAGAGGGGGAGGGGGTCAGGGGGGTCTTCCGATATTGACCCTCAAGTACAGTTGATGTAAGGGCATGACACAGAGCCAGGATAAAGGCTGTCTGATGTTTGGGTACCTCTAGATTTGTTAAGTGACGTATCTGCTGACTTCATTGATGATGAAGGTTGGGGCACTGGCTATTTCCAATGGGTGCTCTGTGTCTGAAAAATGAGGTTTAATGGGTACTTTGGCTTGATTGTGTTCCATATTGAGTAGCAACCTTGGGGGGAAAAGCCCAGGAAAGAGGTTATAGTTGCTACTGACTGTTTCCTTGTGGACTGGAAGTCATCCTTCATAGCTAGTGTGACAAGACCAAGGGAAGACCAAGGGAAGAGAGGGATAGAATTGCACTCATCCTATTTTTTTATCATTTTATGAATCTGCTGTACACTATTTCTGCAGAGAAAATTCAGTCTTTGGACCATAATAAAGATTGATGGTGAGAGAGGGATATTCCGAGCCAGTAGTTGAGTATGACCACCCATATTCTGCCCTCCATTTTCATGATTGCAGCCCGGGAGATAACTCACAAGAGCGATCTGTATTGAAACATGGAAACGCGAAATCTCTCATTTCGACTTTGAGTCTAAATTGGTCTACTACAATACTGGGGAGGAGCGGTCAGAAGTGATCAGCGCCCTGAGGAAGCGGTTACGCGAAACGGCCATCTTGGCGCCGTCAGCTTACCTCCAGCCGTTGGCGCCTGCCCACCATAGCAGCCACCAGCTCTGCCACCCACCAAGGTTCCCCTATTGACTCAGTCGCAGGTCCATGGGTCACTACACCCAGGACTTCACTAAGGGTTACTCAGTGCCAAGTGGAATACTCCTTCGCCCAACCATGTATATGGGCTTGTGATTTATGCTCATACTGTGTATTAATCACATGATTGATTATTTGCATTACATTGTACTGTTTGTAATATTGTTCTGCTATTGAGCATATACTGCCATACAATAGAGTGGTTTTTACCTATATTTGCTATGTCTTGGTATTCCTTTGACACTGCCCCTTTAAACATTGTGGTTTAGCAGTGTGTATAGAAGCTCCATTTTCATGAAGCCTGTCAGAATGGCATTGGAGACACATTTTGGCACTTGCACGGCAGATCTTAGAATTTACTTATTTATTTATTTATTTCAGGATTTTACCCCGCTCTTCTCAACCCCTGAGGGGGGACTCAGAGCGGCCTACAGTACGGCACAATTCGATGCCCACATAGTAACAACATAAAACCCCAAAACCCTTCAACAGTTAAAATACATTAAAATACATTAAAATACAATTACATTAGCATCATATGCATTCATTCCAAATTAAAACAATGTTCAGTCCATAAAAGCATTGGCCCTCTTCATCCACTTTCCATTAAAATCCAATCTAAAATGCTGCCTTGTGCTGGTGTGCAAACGCCTGGTCCCACAGCCAGGATTTTACTTTTTTCCTGAATGCCAGGAGGGATGAGGTGGATCGTACATCGATAAGGAGTGCATTCCACAGGCGGGGAGCCACCACCGAGAAGGCCCTATCCCTCATCCCCACCAGCCGCATTTGAGAAGTAGGCGGGAGCGAGAGCAGGGCCTCCCCGGATGATCTCAGATTGCGAGGTGGGACGTAGCGGCAGATGCGTTCGGACAAGTAAGCTAGGCCAGAACTGTATAGAGTAGGCATGGTTTAGAACCCAAAATAGCAAATCGTAAATCTAATGGGGGGTTGATTAGTAATAGGAAGACTTACAAAAAATTTATTAAAATTTCTAAAATGTAACTTAATTGCTAACGAAATTCGTTAGTAATTCGTATGCCAGAGCATGCGCATTCCAGATGGTTTTGGCCTACAACTCCCAGAAATCCTAACAGCTGGTAAATTGGCTGGGATTTCTGGGAGTTGTAGGCCAAAACTTGAATAAATCACACTGAATTCTAGATGGGACTCTCCAAATAGGAAGGAGGGAGGGAAGGAGGGAGGGAGGGGGTATTCTATTCTTGGAAGCAGCAAAAGAAAAGGAGGAGGAGCCCCCTGGCTCCCTCGCTGCCTCTCTCTCACCCCGATCCCGAGGAGCGAGGGCCCAAGTTTGCCCAGGCTGGTCATATACCTACATTCCATGCACATGCAATAATACAGCAGTAATAACAATGGGTATAAGAAGAGGTAAAATTCAAACCGGCAGTTCTGAGTGGTCCCTGCCTCATGCGGTGCAAACGGGCTCTTCTCTGTGAGCCCGAAATTAGCCCAGGAAAAGACAGCGTTTTCTGCTTGGGTGCACACACATACATATTCTTGGGGGGGTTGCTGCAGAATCTTCTCTATGAGGCCGGGATTCTGCAACAAATCCCCCCCAAAGAATATGTATGTGTGTGCTCCCAAGTGGCAAACGCTGGCTTTTCCCCCGGGCTAATTTCCCGAGCCCATTTGCACCGCATGAGGAGGGACCAGTCAGAATACTTCGGTTTGAATTTCACCTCTTCTTATACCCATTGTTATTACTGCTGTATTATTGCATCTGCATGGAATTAGGTATGACCAGTTGGATTACTTATAATATTAGGCAGTGGCACTTACAGTAGCATTCATTCTATTATACATTAGGTTGGTTTCTCACCCCAATACTCTTTGATGCTTTAGATCCTGGCAGGCAGGAGAGGCAGGGAAGCCTGGAAAAAATGTAAACAGAGAGGATTACTCAGAAGTAAATCTGCAAAGGAGGGCCCTTCATCCAAAGTGCCCTCCTTTGCAGATTTACTTCTGAGTAATCCTCTCTGATTACATTTTTTCCAGGCTTCCAGCCGAAAGAAGGAGCGAGTTTAGGGCTTGCCTTGCCATAATACTTATTGGCAAGGGAGGCGGGAGGGTGGTGAGAGAGAAGGAGGGTGCCCCCTTATGCCCCCTTACGACCTAATAACGACACTTAAGAAAATCCTGGCCCCCAAGTTCGAAAAAGAAAGTCCACTTCCTGGTTGGCGTTCCAGGTGCGGAAACGCTCGAAAGTAGCATTTCTTACAAATTTCTTACGAAACGAATCATTTTCATAACTTTTTTCTCATGCCTAGTATAGAGCTTTAAAAGTCAAAACCAGCACTTTGAATTGAGCTCGGAATTAGACAGGCAGCCAGTGGAGCTGACACAACAGGGGGTGGTATGCTCCCTGAATGTAGCTCCAGTTAGCAATCTGGCTGCCGCCCGTTGGACTAATTGCAATTTCCGAACTGTCTTCAAAGGCAGCCCCACATAGAGTGCGTTGCAGTAATCTATTCGGGATGTGACCAGAGCATGGACGACCGTAGCCAGATCAGACTTCCTAAGGTACGGGTGCAGCTGGCGCACGAGTCTTAACTGTGCAAAAGCTCCCCTGGCCACCGCCGAGACCTGGGCTTCCAGGCTCAGCGATGAGTCCAGGATCACTCCCAAGCTGCGAACCTGCGTCTTCAGGGGGAGTGTAACCCCATCCAACACAGGCTGTAACCCTATGCCCTGTTCGGCCTTACGACTGACCAGGAGGACCTCTGTCTTGTCTGGATTAAGTTTCAATTTGCTAGCCCCCATCCAGTCTGACACAGCAGCCAAGCACCGGTTCAAGGTCTGGACAGCCTCCTTGGTGACAGGTGGGAAGGAGTGACAGATCTGGACGTCATCTGCATACAGATAACACCTTACTACGAAACTCCGAATGATCTCTCCCAGCGGTTTCATGTAGATGTTAAACAACATCGGGGACAGAACTGAACCCTGAGGGACTCCACAGGACAACGGCTGTGGAGCCGAACAGGTGTCACCCAATGACACCTTCTGGGTACGACCTTCCAGGAAGGATTGGAGCCACTGCAAAGCTGTACCCCAAAACCCCATCTCTGCAAGGCGACCCAGAAATTTTGGTTCTTCAAGCTCTAAGGGGGACAAAATTGGAGAAGAGGCCTAGCTAGGACCTATACATGAGTTGTGTTATTGCTTTGGCTTCAAATAGTTTGACAGCTGTAGTGGCTCCCTCCTGGCTGTGAGAGATATTATATATATATATATATATATATATATATATATATATATATATACACACACACACACATACACACACACACACACACTGTATATATATATCTTCTGGCTTTTCTTCGTGAACAAAGATTTAGGAAGGACCCATCCCATGCTTTTTACAACCACGTTGATGACTAAAAGGCCAATCTGAGATAGGCAAGTCCGGTTGCAGAAAGCACAGCAGAAAGTCTCCTTGGGTGATGTTGTTTCCAAGTTGCAGTTCTTTCTGCATGATCGTTTCTCTTCGAGACCCGTTCAGCAGGTCTTCTTGAAAGAGGCCGCAGCATTGTGGATAGTGCATCTCCATGCCTCCCAATGTGAGCCCAGGGTGGACCATTGTTGGTGATCAATCTGGCCAAACCTGAGATGCTGTTTCAGGGACTCCTTATATCTCTTTTTTGGGATGCCTCTTTTGCCCTGACCCATGGCCAGTTCACCATAGAGTAGTATCTTTGGGAGGCAGTGGTCCTCCATCCTAGAGATGTGCCCTGCCCAGCGCAGCTGAGTTTTCAATAGCATGGCCTCAATGTTGGTGATCCCTGATTGCTCAAGGACAGCAACATTTGTCACAGAGTCAGTTCAGTGTATGTTTAGGATTGAGCGAAGACAGCGCTGATGAAAGCGTTCGAGGAGTTGTAGATGTTGGCGATAGGTGACCCCTGTTTCAGACCCATAAAGGAGAATAGACAGTACGATAGCTCTGTACAGACTGATTTTGATGCTTTGCCTCAGGTGCTTGTTGCTCCAGACTCTTTTGTGAAGCCTTCTATATGCCTTTGCTAATCTGTCATCTATCTCTATCAATCTTGACGTCTGAAGAGATGTTGCTTCCCAGGTAGGTGAACTGCTGAACGGACTTAAGCACAGATTTGCCTATGCCGACGTGGGGATGATGGTGTTCTTGCTGTGGTGCGGGCTGGTAGAGGACTTCTGTTTTCTTCAGGCTGGCTTCCAGCCCAAACAGCTCTGCAGCTGTTGCAAAGCAAGATGTTAGGCACTGCAGGGCTGCTTCTGTATGGGCAACAAGGGCAGCATCGTCGGCAAAAAGCAGCTCACTGACTAGATAGTTTAGAGTCTTAGTGCGAATCTCTTACATTAGAGTCTCTTACATTACTAGAGCCTGAAAAGGTATGTTTGTGAGCTATGCATCACTTTTTTGAATGCCTGAAAACATTGTTAGAGGATTATTTTTCTTGTGAGGCCAGAATGTTGTTCGAACACAGAATTGAGGCTCAAGAACCTTTTTCTGAGAGAGGGTCCTGATTGGAACTTGGCATAGTACCCCCCTTTCATGCCTTCATGAGTCAAGAATAGGTTTGTTGAATTCTCAGACTACAGTAACTATTAGGCATGGTTTAGAATCCTAAAATGGCGATTCTTATATCAAATGGGGGGGGGATTTTTTTTGATTAGTATATCAAAGACTTACAAAAAATTTCCCAAAAATTTCGGAATGTAACTTAACTACTAACGAATTTCGTTAGTAATTCGTATGCCAGAGCATGCGCATTCCAGATGGTTTTGGCCTACAACTCCCAGAAATCCTAACAGCTGGTAAATTGGCTGGGATTTCTGGGAGCTGTAGGCCAAAACTTGAATAAACCACACTGAATTCTAGATGGGACTCTCCAAATAGGAAGGAGGGAGGGAAGGAGGAAGGGAGGGAGGGAGGGGGTTTTCTATTCTTGGAAGCAGCAAAAGAAAAAGGAGGAAGAGCCCTCCCTTGCTCCTCGCTGCCTCTCTCTCACCCTGATCCTGAGGGAGCGAGGGCCCAAGTTTGCCCAGGCTGAGAGGAAAAGGAAGAGGCCTGAGGCTGTGAGGAATGGTGGGAGTTTAAGTCCAAAACACGTACCTGGAGGGCTGAAGCTGGCCCCTGCGATGGGGCAAGGCAGAGCAACGGGGAAGAGAAGCATCTGAGAGAGTGCAGGGAGAGAGAGGAGGAGAAGCGTGCGTGCGTGTGTGTGTGTGTGAAGCAGGCCCCTGCGATGGGGCATGGCATCAGAGCAACGGGGAAGAGAAGGAGGGGGGGGGAAGCCTGGAGGACTACACTTTCCAGAATGCATTGCCTAGCCTACCTAGCAGCAGCGTCATAGAAATGCGGGAAAAAGAAGAAGCTGAATGAAGGCGGGAAGGAAATGAGGGGGAGAAGACAGGGAGAAGTGAGTAGTACAATAATTAATTAATTAATACTTAAGAATTTCTTACGATCCTAACGCAAATTGTTGGCCTCAAGGACCGTAAAAGGAAGTCTACTTCCGGGTTCGCGGCAGCGATACGTAAAACCTCAAAAGTCCCATTACATACGAATCTCTTACGAATCCTTTTAATTTCCGTTTCATTTTTCTCATGCCTAGTAACTATATATTTCATGTATATGTTGACATCCTGTAAGAACTGAAGGTAGGATTTGGAGCCAAAATTATCGATTTTGGTATGACCCTTGGATAAATCAAGAGTCATTTCTCAGAGAGGGGAAAGTACCAACACTACTTCAGGGAGCCAGTCACTCCTGGCCGCCACCATTTTCCAGACTTTTTGACAATATTCTCACGTTTTGGTATTCTAATAACAGAAAAAGGATGGTTATTTCTTTTTTTTATAAGAGCCATTTCATTGACCTATGGATACATTTTTTGTGGTTGCTTTTTAAACTAAATTTTCTAGATGTATACAAGAGTATATACAGTACAAAAATAATTTTTATTACAATCATAGACCAGCATAAGAAGAGTGGGGTAAAACTCATAAAAGCATTATACATTAAAATCATTACAGTCTAGGGCTAAAGAGTAGAATACAGAAGTATATTAAAAGGATAAAACACAAAATACCATTTAGAAAGGAACTATTTTGTAACTTTGTGGTTATTTTTAAAAAGTTCTAATGTGTCAACATGATTGAAAATATCACACCAATAAATTCCAAAACCTTATTTTAATGTACCCTCCCCCCCCCCCCCCCAAATCATGAATTATCTGTCCAAACGTTATTTTTTGTTTGTTTGTTTTGCATGTTCACACTCGGTAGGTAAGATTACCAGACGGTTGTCCATTTTTGTTCCATTGTACTACACCTGCAATTTTAAATAATTTTTTGAAACTTCTTTCACCTTCTGTCGTAGTCATTGGAAGTCAGGCCCGGATCATGCCCTTTTGGCGCCCAAGTCAAGTAGACGGATTCAGAGGAAGACGCAAGGGTCCAATTTGAGGTTGAAAATAATATTTATCTTGTAAAGTCAATTTCAAAAATTAAAGGCAGTATTCTGCATTCGTCGTTGTGAAACACACGTATATTTTCAGAGTTAATAGTCTATATTAGACTTTCGGTTACATCGCGTCGGTGGCTACGCCCACAGCAAAATGCTTAAGAATAATTAGATTGAAATCCGGACCTGCGAAACTTATATATTGCATTGAGTCTGGGGTCCCGATGAAGCCAGGATTGGCGAAACGACTTGGACCATGACTGTCGACCCTTCTGAGAACCACGCCTGAACAATTTAACCCATTGTGGATCTTTATATTGCTATTAGAATTCGTGGTTTCTCAAGACTCTGATTTTGCTTTGGACATTACGTCTAATATAGACTATTAACTCTGAAAATATATGTGTGTTTCACAACGGCAAATGCAGAATACTGCCTTTAATTTTTGAAATTGACTTTACAAGATAAATATTATTTTCAACCTCATATTGGACCCTTGCGTCTTCCTCTGAACCCGTCTACTTGACTTCACGTTTATCCTGGAACTACTCACCTCTCACCTTTTGGCGCCCAAGGCCAAGAGCTCTGCCCCCGCCCCGCCCCTGGTTCTGCCCCTGGCTCTGCCCCCGGCTCTGCCCCCGCCTCCTCGCCAGCGCAAGGAGGAGGAGGAAGGAAAGGCCCACCCGAAGGACATGTTGGCAACAGGGGCGCATGTGGCAGGCACACCTGTGCAGAGGGAGCGGGGTGTCCACGGCCACGTGGTCACAGCCAGCCCTGGCCCCGTTCTCCCGGCTGCCCGCCCAAGCGCTTCTCCTTCCCAGGTGGTGCATACGTCCCGACGGTGTGCCCGTCCCTCCCTGAAGGGAACCCCCATGCGGCACTCCCTCCCTCCATCCCTCCCACCCTTCCTTCCTTCCTTCCTTCCTGTGGCGGGGTTTGGGAGTGAGCGCAGCGAGGAGGCAGAGCTGGGGGTGGGGCAGAGCCTTTGGAGCAGAGCAAAGGGGGGCCACATGCGCATGCACATTTTTTGAATTTTTTGAGGTTTTTTTGAATTTTTAAAATGGGGGGGCGGACCTGCTTTCCCCCCCCCCTCATGGCTGCCGCCCTAGGCCATGGCCTAGGGTGGCCTTATGGGTAATCCGGGCCTGTTGGAAGTGCTTTTAAAAACCCATTGGGTTATATGCACTTAATTCAATATTATTTGTGGCTGTTACCTATAAATCCTATTCAGTCATATAGTGGGAGTATTTCACATTCTTTTTGCAAATAGCCTTGAAGATTTTTTTCCCCAGGTACATTTCATTTTTCAAGTGCAACATTTCACAGAAAGATCTGTGGCATACTTGTGAAGTAGACATTTAAAAGTCTCCTTCAGTTCCCCAGGGGCCATTACCATAAATTGCAGGACTGAACTGAATGTAGATCAAACATTATGTGCTGCTTTGAACACGTGTATTAATATGCCGATGGCATTGACCAAAACTGTATTGAGATTATGACTGTGAATGAAGTATGTACTTGCAAATCCTAGCAGATGCAGACCCAACCCTTGCTCCATGGTCTTACGATGCTTTTATTTTCCGTTCCACTTTGCTGTCCTTTCTTTCTCCTGTCTATGCATGAGGAATACAGAGAACAACAGTGTTGAAAACACAATTGAAACCAGACTATATATCCCAAGTGCTAATATGGATGGATCAAGCAAGGAATAGTATTCAAAATATATATTCTCTGTGAACATGAAAAGCAATAGGCTTACAAATATCAGGTGTTTATACACAAACACACAGTTCAAAATGAGTCCAAGTAATTGGATGTGTATGGGATATCCCACTGAAGTACTTGCCCAATTGATGAAATTTGGGGAGGACGCCCTGTATCGTGCTTGCACAATGCGGTGATGCCAGTGGGCCCAAAGAGACGACGCGGGCGGTGTAAATTTCACATTAGTGCTGTGCTAGCAGCCCAGAACGCGGAAGTGACTCGTGCGTCCTCTAGCGAGGATTGGGAAATCCCGTCGCTCTGCCCAATCACACAGGCGTCCTCTCTCGATGATGGGAAGGTCTCGTGGCTCCGTGAAGTCACCCGGGCGTCTTCTTGCGAGAGTTTGAAAATCTCGCAGTTCCGTGTTGAGGGAACGAGGGCAGGCTTCCGTATGATGATTATCCAAGTAATAAATCCAATTGGTGTTGGGTAAACACGGATGGGGATATCAGGAGGGTGAGATCCAAAACATAAGTACTAAGGAGTATGAGCGAATTGCTCTGTTGGGGAATTCCCAAAGACGCAAGGAGGGAGAAGCGGTTGGGTGTCTCCTTCACTTGTAAGCTAAGTAGAAACCTGAGCTGACGGCAGGCAGATGCTCAAATTTAGCGGCCACATTTTAACCATTTCGGGTTCCTTTTTCAAGGCTCGTATTTCAACACAAAACGACTGTAATTCGATTCGGGTGATGAAATATACATAACCCTGCTCTGACTAGAGTAGGGTGACCCAAAGGAACCCGAAACGGTTAAAATGTGGCCGCTAAATGTGAGCACGAGTTACTTCTGCGTCCTGGGCTGCTAGCACAGCACGAATGTGAAATTTACACCGCCCGCGTCGTCTCTTTGGGCCCACTGGCATCACCGCATTATGCAAACACAATACAGGGCGCCCTCCCCAAATTTCATCAATTGGGCAAGTACTTCAGTGGGATATCCCATACACATCCAATTACTTGGACTCATTTTGAACTGTGTTTTTGTGTATTTTATTTTATTTATTTATTGTTGGGCTTTTATGCCGCCACTCCCGGGAGGCTCGGGGCGGCTCACAAAGCGCCGGATAAAATAGCATATTAAAACAAATTAAAACACGGCAGAGTAAAACACAATATAAAACAAACGAGAGTTAAAAGCCTGCTGTGGAGGGCACAACACAACAGGTACCAAAATTTACAAGCGTGACGGGCTATGCGTGGGCTAAAAGTACAGGCCAAAGGCCTGTTGGAATAAGTAGGTCTTGCAAGCCCGCCTGAAAGGCAGAAGATCCTGGATGGCGCACGTTTCAGCGGGGAGAGCATTCCACAGTGTGGGCGCGATCACGGAAAATGCCCTCTTACGGATTGCTGTTAATTTGGCAGACTTCGCAGAGGGGACATCCAAGAGGTTGGTACCTTCTGACCGCAGTGATCTCGTAGGGCAGTATGGGGAGAGACAGTCCCTCAGATACACTGGCCCCAGGCCGTGCAAGGCCTTAAAGGTAAGAACCAACACTTTGAAGGTGATCCGGTGCTCGATTGGGAGCCAGTGCAGATCCTGCAAGGTAGGTGTTATGTGACAACCTGCTGGCGTACCAGACAGGAGTCGGGCGGCAGTGTTCTGCACCAGCTTGAGCTTCCGGGTCACCGACAGAGGACGGCCAATGTAGAGTGTGTTACAGTAGTCCAGTCTCAAGATGACCGTGGCTTGAATCACCGTGGCCAGGTCATTCCGGGATAGATAGGGGGCCAGCCGCCTTGCCTGTCTGCGATGGAAAAAAGCAGACTTGCTGACCATGGAGACCTGGGTCTCCATGGTCAATTGGGAGTCCAAGTGAACTCCCAAGCTCTTTACAGAAGGCGATGGGCATAATGCCACACCGTCCAGGGTCGGAAGCTGGACATCCCCATCACCCGGGCGGTCCAGCCACAAGATCTCCGTCTTCGCTGGATTCACCCTCACTTGATATTTGTAAGCCTATTGATATTTGTAAGCCTATTGCTTTTCATGTTCACAGAGAATATATATTTTGAATACTATTCCTTGCTTGATCCATCCACATTAGCACTTGGGATATATAGTCTGGTTTCAATGGTGTTTTCAACACTGTTGTTCTCTGTATTGTTCCACCAGCCTGCTCGTTGTTTACATTGTTATGCATGAGGAATTCCATAACTTGTGGTTCTTGATATAATAGATCCTGCCAAATAGTGGAAAATAAATACGTCCTGCAGCCTTGCAGAGTCCTTCTTTAACTACATAAACATACTCCATTTACTGTGTATAGAAAGGCCTTAGTTTGGAAGCGTGGAAGTTCAAATACTTTCTGAAATTGCTACAGGACTGTTTCTCACAGACCCTACCAAATCTTACAATAGATACAAGGAAAAAGTGTCAATATAAACAGAAGGAAGGGGGTGGGAGAAGAAGAAGAAGAAATGTGGGAGCACTTTTATGGATCCCATCACATTGATGAGCCCCAGTGTTGAGATTCGCCAGCCTCCATGGAGAAATTGGTAAGGCAGTGGGGCAATCCGGGCACTGTGGACTCAAACAATGTTGGATCAGGACCAAACTTGGCATGAATACTCAATATGCCCAAATATAAACGCAGATGGAGTTCAGGGGAAATAGTCCTTGACATTTGGCAGTTGTAGTTGCTGGGATTTATAGTTCCCCTACAATCAAAGAGCATTCTGAACCCCACCAATGATAGAACTGGGCCAAACTTCCCACACAGAACCCCCAGGAGGCAAGAGAGGTCTCTACTTGGGGAAAGGGAGGCGGGCCTTCCCAATGCATGGAGAGGAAGAGTCCAAGTAGACAACGTGTGGGGAGGGGGGTGTTTGTAATATTTTGCCTTTATCGAGGTAGGTTTCTTAGGGTTTTTATACTTCGACACACTAGACTCCCCCCCCCCCCCATGGAGGTTCCAATTTCCCATGGCACACCTGATGATCGCTCACGGCACACTAGTGTACACTGGTTGGGAAACACTGCTCTAAGCGACTTACATAACAGATAAAAGCAATACGTATAGTATATTAAAGAACTATAAATTAAAAGCTTTGACAAAGAGCCAGGTTTTAAGAGCTTGAGTGAATGACTGTAAATCTGGCATGGCTCTTACATATGGTGGTAAAGAGTTCCACAGGGTTGGGGCAGAGATTGAGAAGGCCCTACGCCTTGTGGGTTCAAGGCGTACTTCCTTGGGACCCGGGACATATAAAAGGTTTTCCTGGGCTGGTCTTGGCGATCTCAGGTGATGAGCATATGAGAGGCGATCCCTGAGGTATCTGGGGCCCTGACCGTGAATGGCTTTGAAAGTCAGGACCAGAGTCTTATAGGTAGCCCGATGTTCAATTGGGAGCCTGCAACAACGCTTCCACATCACATGTGGGGAAGTGTCACCGTGTGGCTTCAATCTGTGTTAGCCCCTTTGTTCTTTATGGAACACTAGCTTGGGGACCCGGCGGTGCCCGGGGTATTTGAGAAAAGTATTGTGTGCCAAGGTTGGACTTTGGTACTTCAAGTCCCATCATCCATGGTCCACCCTCCTCCAAACTGCAGTAGAAGATAGAGTGGGTCATGGGGGCTCTGTGTGTCACGTTTGGTCTTGATCATTCATTGGGTGAGGGTTGCAGTGGTCTCAGAAGCTGAGTGAAGGTACTTCAAGTCCCATTCTCCTTGAAACAGCACCAGGGTGTAGAGTGGGTCAAGGGGGCTCTGTGTGCTAATTTTGGTCTGTATTGGTCATTGGATGAGGGTTGTGTTGTTTTCAGGAAGTGAGTGAAGGTACTGCAAGTCCCATCATCCATGGTCCATCCTCCCTCAAACTGCACCAGAATGTAGAGTGCATCTTGGGGAATCTGTGTGGCTAGTTTGGTCTCGTTCTGTCATTGTTGGGGGCCTAGTCAGGAAAATCAAGTTGAGGAAGCCTAACAATATCCCATGACCTGAGGCCTACTCACGAAAATCAAGTTAAGGAAGCCTTGCTATCAATTTTGGGCCTGCTCTGTGGTTTATAGGGGCTACAGTGTTGCTTGAGAAGTGAATCAGGTGAAGGTACTGCAAATCCCATCGTTTGTGGCCCATCCTACCCTAAACCACACCAAGTTGTGAAGAGGGCCATTGGGCCTCTGTGTGCCAAGTTTGTTCCTGATCCGTTATTGCTGTGGCTGCCTGCCTGAGGCCTTTACTTTTCCCTCTGTGTCACCTCTTAGAATGTTGGAATGTTGGAATGTAGATGGCCAATCAGAGTCCTTTATGCAAATACTCCCTCAGTGACAACCAATCCCCGTTGTGTGGTGCCTTAGAATGCTGGAGTTCTGTGGTTGGCCAATCAGAGTCCTTTATGCAAATAATCCCACAGTGGCAACCAAGTGAAACGCTGGCACATATTCTTCCCTCTGCACCACTGCACCACCGCACTGCCGCAAACATTGACTTTTATTATATACATAGATAGATGGGAAAACCTCCCAAGTTCTGAGTGCAGTGTTTTAGGATGCTTGTGCCATAGTTGATCTATGGAGCCCAGCCAGATGTGACTGTGCATTGTGTCATGGGTAATGTGGAGCTCTGTAGATCTGCTGTGCTGCAAGTGTCCTACAATACTAGCAGCAACCCATGTGATGAAGTCATAACACCGACTGATTTTTAGTTTAACATCAGTTTTTGTGGATAAAAATCTACATCCCTGCAAGTAGTACCTCAAGTATAATGCTGTATCCGAAAAAGTGAATTTATTCGGTCTCTTCCTCTGTTTGTTTGTTTTATGATGCAAGAGATTAATATGGTGACTTGATATTGTTGTTATTGTTGATGATGTTGCTCATTGAAGACTGCAGTTTGGGACAGATTGCTTTGCGTTTTTGGCTTTTTTGGGGGTCCTAGAACACAGTAAAGTGTACCCTCGTGATTTGGAAGCCTGTAATAAGGTTCAAACAGCTGTTTGCCATTGCCAGTGGATGAAGGTGGCTTTGGTGAATGTATTTTTTAAACATGGCAGCCATAGTTAAATCCTACTGGGAATAAGCAAAGATGAACATGGAGGAGAAGATGGACACATGGGATAAATTTGCTCAACACAAGAGACCAGAAATCTTGATTTGTCATGTACGAGTAGTGTCCTAGTATATACTCCAAAATGACTCCTGCAGTTGGTTAAAAGGCTTGGTTTAGAACCCAAAAATCGCGATTCGAAAATCAAATGGGGGGGGGGGTATGATTAGTAATAGAAAGACTTACAAAAACATTTCCAAAAATTTCTAAAATGTAGCGTAATTACTAACAAAATTCTTAATTAGTTCTAAAGTAGGCAAAGCAGGGAAACAGGACTGACACTGTTTTAAGCACAGGCAAATCAAGGGGCAACATTTCCATTGGTGTCCTTGCAGGGAGATATAATGCATTAATATATTATTATTAATATTATTATTATTATAATAAAAGGCCAGGGTTTCTTTGCAGGGACATATAATGCATTAATATATTATTATTATTATAAAAAGCCAGGGTTTCTTTGCAGGGACATATAATGCACTAATATATTATTATTATTAAATAAAATAGTTGCCCACCTCTGGTGTAGGACTTGCTTCTGTAGAGTTCTCCTCACTCCAGCTTTTCCCCATTCAGTTTTCCATACCACTCTAGGAATCTCCATTTGAACTCTATGGTTTTTCCTGATTCTGAACTCTTCCTTCTGCTCTCCGTGCTCTTTTCACTCCCTGCTCCCCTTCCCTCAGCCTTTTTAATGTCCTTCTCATCTGTCCTATCCAGCCTAATTTCCTGGGGGTTTAAACCGCTATTTTCCTCTCAGTCCTCCAAAACCACTCTAGGAATCGTGCTGTGGAACTCTATGGTTCTGGCTCCTTTTTCACTTTCTACAGGAAGGCCTTTCACTCTAATTAGGCTCCGAGCATAGAAAAGCCCCGATCTGACTGTGAGTAATGTCTGGAAAGCTATTTTGGAGGGGAAAATTTTCCTGGTGGGGGGGGGGGTATCCAAAATATTTACAAATCTAACGAAAATTTGGGCCCAGGAAGTGCGGAAAAGAAAGTCCACTTCCGGGTTCGCCACCGCGATGCGTATAAACTTGAAAGACCCATTACATACGAATCCCTTCCGATTTCATTTAATTTTCATAACTTTTTGCTCATGCCTATTGGTTAACTGTGTCATCTAGCAGCAAACAGGTTTCCTTGCCTGACATTTTTCCTCTCACAAACCAAGGATAAACACCAAGATTAAACCTTGGATTATTTCCCTGGTTTATTTGGAAGGAAAGAAAGAGAAACATAAAGATGTCTATTGTCAGATGACTCAATGAACGAATTCCAGATGGGTTATGAAGGACAAAAGTACATACGGAAAGGGATCTGACAATGTGCTATTACTCACTGCTCCTCTGAGGCCAGATTCAATCCTGTTGAAGTCCTTGGCTTGTCGTGTCATCCAAATTCATCCACAGAAAGGAAGCTTACACTTTTGAAGTTTTATCCACTCTCCAAAACTGAATGCATAGCCTAGCAGTTCTCCAAACCTACTTCCACTCACATTTGACCCTTTCACTGATGATATTCAAGGAAGATTTTTTAGTGCCTCAGTTTTGGCAGACACAGTTGATCTGAATTCTTGCCTGCTAACCCCCGAAATAAAGAGACAATACAATTCTTTGGGTTCAAAATTGGGCAACTTTTATTTAACGTTACCTATTTAGATTCCTCCAACCCAGTGTTTCTCAACCTGGGGGTCGGGACCCCTATGGGGGTCATGAGGGGGTGTCAGAGGGGTCGCCAAAGACCATCAGAAAATAATTTTTTTCTATTGGCCATGGGGGTTCTGTATGGGAAGTTTGGTTCAATTCCATTGTTGGTGGAGTTCAGTAAGCTCTTTGGTTGTATGTGAACTATATTTCCCAGCAACTATAATGCCCAAATATCAGGATCTATTTTCCCCAACACATTTGGATATATTGAGTATTTGCACCAAGTTTGATCCAGATCTATCATTATTTGAGTCCACAGTGCTCCCTGGATGTAGGTGAACTCCAACTCCCAAACTCAAGGTCAATGTCCACCAAACCCTTCCAGTATTTTCTGATGGTCATGGGAGTTCTGTGTGCCAAGTTTGGTTCAACTCCATCGTTGGTGTTCAGAATGCTCTTTGATTGTAGATGAACTATACATCCCAGCAACTATACCTCCCAAATGACAAAATCAGCCCCCACAACCCCACCAGTATTCAAACTTGGGTGCATCGGGTATTTGTGCCAAATGTGGTCTGGTGAATGAAAATACATTTTACTTTTTTTTTTAAAGGTATTTTTATTGAATAAAACATAGACATCACAAACATATACTTCGCCACTGCGAAGATAAGGGTTGGAGGGGGTCGGAGGGGGGAAGGGTGTGAGGAAGGTGGAATAGGGGGGGAGGGGGTACATCACAATAACATATAAACTAAAAACATACAGGTTAACTTCACCCGCTGGCACAGATTCATATAACTAATTATTTAGAGCCGATTCATATATATCTTTGAACAACTTAATTATATCCAAAATCCTTTCATATCTATATTTTTTCTTCTTTTTACATAAACAACAAAGGGTTTCCATGTCTCCATAAACTGATTGGTCGATCCCCATCTTAGTAGGCTCGTCAGTTTGTCCATTTCTGATAGTTCTAATATTTTATATAGCAACTCATTCTCTTCAGGTATTTCTAATCCTTTCCAGTGTCTGGCCAGAACAATTCTGGCGGCCGTTACGATGAGACAGAATAGCTTCTCTTTTTCTTTACTCAATAGGTTTGTATCTAAAATATGCAAAAGAAAAATTTCCGGTTTTAATTCCACCTTTATTTGTATAATTTCCTCAACTATCTTCTGTACCATTACCCAGTATTTTTTGACAGCAACACAGGACCACCACTGTTGGAAAAAGGTACCTCTGGCCTTCTGGCATTTCCAACAGCCATCATTTGCATTTTTGTGTATTTTCGCTAGTTGGGCTGGGGTTAAGTACCATCTATATAGCACTTTCAGATAGTTTTCTTTTAAGGCATAGGCATAGGTAAGGTTGTGACTCCTCTTCCAACTTCTTTCCCAATCTTCCAAATTAATATTATAACCTATATTGTCTTTCCACTTTTTCATGTACTCCTTTATGGGGTCCTTTTGATGTTTATTTGCTAATATATATTTATAAAGTTTACTAACTATTTTCTTGCCTGCCTGTGTCAATATCTTACTTACTGTCGTTGTTGTTTCCTCCCAGCCCAATTGCCTATCCACTCTGTACCTCATTTTAATTTGATTATATTGAAACCAATTTATCTTGAGGTCCTTTAGGTCATCCTGGCTTTTTAAGACGAAGGTGTTATTATCTTTCCTTAGAATATCTTTATATGTGGGCCACATTTCCTTGTCCACCTTAATTACTTGGAGGGCCTCCAATGGGGATGCCCATAAGGGGAGTCTTCCATAAATGCTACCCTTGTATTTGTTCCATACTCTTAAAAGGGGTGCTTTTATTATATGATTTTTAAAATTTCGGTCCTCTTTCTCCTTGTTGTAAAATAAGTATCCATGCCACCCGAACCTGTTCTCCCATCCTTCTAGATTTAATAAGTTCACATCCTTTAAATTTATCCATTCTTTAATATTTTCTAGACAATTGGCTTCGTAGTAAGATATGAGGTCCGGGAGACCGAGACCTCCTTTCTCTGGCAGTTCCTGTAAATATTTCTGTTTGATTCTAGCCCTTCTCCCGCCCCAAATAAAATTAGCCAGCTCTGCTTGCCATCTTTTTAACAATGTATAATTTTTTAATATAGGAAGCGTTTGAAATAAAAAATTCAACTTGGGAAAGATTTTCATTTTGATTGTAGATATTTTCCCTAGTAGGGATAAATTGAGTTTCTTCCAATTATTAAGGTTTTCTTTGATTTGGGTCCAAATTTTTTCGTAGTTATTTTTTATTAGCTGGCAGTTTTTGGGAGACAGAGTTATACCTAGATATTGAACTTTATTTACTATAGGGATTCCATACCTCGTTTCGATATCTTGTGCTTCTTTTTTATCTATATTTTTTACCATAATTTGTGATTTGTTTTTGTTAAGCTTCAATCCAGATACTTTACTGAATGCTTCTATTTTCCTTACCCACTTTTCCATATTATCAGTCGGATTATCAACTAAACATACTAAATCATCCGCAAATGCGTATATTTTATAACTTTTATTTCTTATTGTCAATCCTTTTAAATCCTGATCCTTTATTATGTCCTTTAGGAGCACCTCCAAAACAAAATTAAAAATCAAGGGTGACAAGGGGCAGCCTTGTCTTGTGCCCTTGTTTATTGGAATCTTTCTAGATTTTTGTCCGTTAATTATTATTTGCGCCTCCTGCTTTTGGTATATTGCATTTATAGCTGAAATGAAGTTTGGGCCCATATCCAGTTCATTTAGTAACCTTTCTATAATCCCCCAGCTAATTCGATCGAATGCCTTCTCTGCGTCCAAGAACGCAAAGAGGGCCTTCGAACCTATATTTTTGTCTAGGTACTCAATTGCATTTATTACATTTCTTATATTCTTTTTCATCATCCTATTTGGAAGGAAGCCAGTTTGGTTCTCATTAATCCAATTATCCAGAAAGGGTTTAAATCTTGTGGCCAAAATATTTGCGAATAACTTATAATCTAAGTTTAGGAGGGAGATAGGTCTATAATTTTGAAGTGCTTCCGGGTCTTTCCCCTCCTTGTGGATTACTACTATTTCTGACAACCCCCATGTCTCTGGCATCTTCCCTTGTTGGATAGTTTTGTTCATAACTTTTTTAAGGTGTGGTATTAGTTCCTCCTTTAATGCTTTATAGTATATATCTGTAAGACCATCGGGGCCTGGTGATTTCCCTATTTTTAAATTCTTTATTGCCCTGGCAATTTCCTCTTCTGTGATCTCAGCGTTCAAGAATTCCCTTTCCTTCTCGGTTATTCGTTTTAGGTTGTGCTTATTCAAATATTCTTGTATTTCTACTTTGCTTATACCATCATCTTGGTATAATGTCTGGTAGTATTCAACAAACTCATTTATTATTTCTTCCTCTTTTATAAATGAGGTCCCTTCTCTTGTAATTTTTGTTATTATATTTCTCTGAGATTTCTTCTTAAGTTGATATGAGAGCCACTTCCCCACTTTGTTAGCATGTTCAAAGTTCCTCTGCTTTAGAAACTTTAATTTCCTTTCAATATCTTGCATTAAAATTAAATTTAACTGGTTCTTGGTATATTTAATTTTATCTACTAGGTCTTTGTCTTGGGGCTTGGTTTTCAATTTGGTTTCCAATATATTTAGATCCCTCTCCAGTCTGTCTCTTTCATTTCTTTTTTGTTTCTTTATCTGGCTGGCTTGGGAGATGAAGTTCCCTCTCATTACTGCCTTGCTCGCTTCCCATACTGTTAAATCATCAGTCTCACCATTACTGTTTATCGCAAAATATTCCCTTACTAGCTCTTTATTTTTTTGTATATCCACTTCTGATTTTAGAAGTGTATCTTGCAATCTCCATTTAAATTGTTTACTGCCCCACTTTAGGACTATTTCTATGGGTGCGTGGTCGGAAAGCAGTCGTGGATGTATTTTGGTTTTTGTCACCCTTCTTGCTAAGGTTTTTGAAACTAAAATAAAATCTATTCTTGACCATGTTTTCCTCCTAGCTGAGAAAAAAGTATAGTCCCGGTCCTTCCCATTTTGAGACCTCCAGACATCTTCCAGCGAGTTCTCCTTCATCATGTTGAAGAAGGGTTTTGGCAGTTTGCCTTTTTTTTCCTTATTTGTACCTTTCCCCTTGCTTTTATCAATTGAGGGGTCTATTACCCCATTGAAATCCCCTAGTATTATACAGTCCTCCCACTCTGCCGACATAATTTTTTCATTTAGAGACTCAAAAAAACCTACTTTTGCTCCATTTGGCGCATAGATACATATAATAAGTACCTTTTTTCCCTTAACTTTCCCCATCACCGCTATCACCCTTCCCTCCCCATCCTTGTAGAACAATTCTGGGTCAAGTTTTGGGTTAACATATAATGCCACTCCCTTTTTTTTCTTTTCTATTGAGGAGACAAAAAGGGTTCCTAACTTCTTTCTTTCCAGCAGGTCTGACCTTGAAGTTTTAATATGTGTTTCTTGCAGGGCATATATCCATGCCTTTTGCTTTTGTAACTGATGAAAAATTTTGGCTCTTTTCTCCGGGATGTTCAGCCCGTTGGAGTTAAGAGAGTAGCACTTTACCTCCATAGTTTAATAATCCTCTTCTGAAGCTTGTCCTTCCTCGTCTGAATCAAGTTCTAACTCTTCTTCTTGGGTTGGCTCCTGGTCCTTAGACTCCTCTTCATCTTGTGACTGGGCTTCTAAATCACCCTTTCCTCCAATAGCTCCTTTGGTTACAGTCTCTCTTGTCTCTCTTGTCCCGTTATTTATTTCCCTTCGGCCACTTCTTTGTTCTTTGGGAGGGGTCTTTTCAGGGGGTTTACTTTCTTTTTGCCCTTTGTTCCATCCTGGTTTTTTATTTGTAGAGCCTAGAATATGTTCCCACTTCTTGTAGAACTCCTCTGCTGCATCCAGGGAGTTAATCCAATATCTTACTGAGCGGAATGAGAACTGTAAGCCATCTATCTTGTCCCATTTGTATCTGATGTCATTGTCCTTTAGCGCATCCGTCAAGAAATAATACTTTTTCCTATTATCCAGGACTGCACCAGGGACTTCTCTCATAATTCGGATTGGTTTCCCGTTTACTATATATGGTGATGTGAAGTGGCTCTTTATCACTTCCTCCTTGGTTTTAATTGAGTTGTACTGGACAATTATATCCCTTTCTGATTTATTCCTTCTAGAGAAGGCAGTGGAAACTCGGTATGCTTTATCTATCTTGTCCTCCGTTATTTGTTGATCCTTCTGTAATAATATTGCGGTCATCTCGTTCATTAATTTCATGGTGTCCTCGTATCTCTCATTCTGAATTTCCTTCAAACCTCTCACTCTCAGTTGGAAGTCCCTCTGGAAAATCTCCAAATGGAGGTTTTTCCTTTGTAGTTCCTGTTGGACTTCCTTCATTTCTTTTATCTTTTTCTGTTCTATCTGTACCTTTATTCTAGTCTCTTCTTCCTTCCTTTGTATGGAGTCAACTTTTTGATACAGCACCACCATCTCATTTCTTAATGTTGCTACCTCTCTCTTCATATCCTTCCTTGACTCGTGTATACTCTCTTTAATTTGCTTCCTTTCTTCCGCCCCTCTCCCTATCATCTCATTCATTTTTTTCATTTCAAAAACTATTTCTCTTAATTGATCTTTTATCTGGCCATCTTCCTGGAATGATTCTCTTCTTATCGGAAGAGTTTTGTTCTCTTTGTCTGGCTTCTTTCTGGTGCCCATCATTGTTTTCCGTGTCTCACCCACCACTCTTATAGTCCTCCCCTCTTTCCGGGGGTCCTGGGGCTCTACCTTGTCTTCTACTAACTTCCCTCCGCTTCTCCCACGGTCCGGGTGGGCCCTTGTTTTCTTGTTGTCTTCGGGGATTTCTTATCTCCTTTTGCCTCTTGACCAGCCCCGGAGCCGCTTCCCAGCTTTTTTGGCACTATTATAGATTCTCTTTCCTACTGCGTCTCAGCGGGATCCGGGCTTCTGGTCCCTCTAGGCTTCCGTCCTCCAATTTCCACTTTCCCCGGAAGGTTGCCTCGGAGTCCTCCTCCTCCACCGGAAGTCCCGTCGCCGTCCTGCCTGCCGTCCTCCTCTCGAGTAGGTGAGACCCCGTAATACCTTAATTAGCGGGCTTTAGTTAGGGGTCTGGGGGCTGTGCTCCCCCTATTTTATTTTCTTTCCCCACCTTGTCCGTATGCAAGTTTGGTCTTCTCCTTTTCTTTTCTTGGCTCGTCAAATCTCTCGAGTAGGTCTTCTCCGCCTTCCCACTTAGTATGTCTGGCCAGCAGTCCTCGGGCACCCTCTTTGATTATAGCAATAATTAGCTACTCACACGATTGTCCATTTAGGGGCCCGCGAAGGTCTTACTGGAGTGTCTGGGCGGAGGGGTGCTGTGGCGTCTCTCCTTGCGGATGCGGCGCCGCGGCTGACCGCCAGTCCTAGGCCTCTGGGCGGTGCGGGGTCTCTCCAGCCTCGTTCGACGCTGGTGGCGACCCCTCCTTCCACCTACCAGGGCTTGGACACCCTTCCTTCCTCCAAAGAGTGTCGGGTTCGTGGTATCGTCCCCCAACTTCTTGCGGTCAGCCTTGCTCTCTCGGGAGCTTGCCTAACAGGCGTCCACCTTACTCCACTCCCAGACCGGAAGTCTGGTCTCTGGAACTTGGTGTAGCCAAGCCAAGGTAGCATCCCTACCCGGCATAATTTTAATTTTAAGGGGCGAAACACCTGGGTTCCCTGGATATCTAACCCGGACAACCGCTAAGGGAAATGTATTTATTTATGTATGTATTTATTGTTCAATCTTGTATGCCGCCACTCCCCGAGGGCTCAGAGCGGCTCACAGCACAATGTAAAACACCATAAAAGCAAAGATTAACATTAATGACACCAAATTAAAATTCAGAGTTCACAATTCAAATGCCAACCGAAACAAATGAGTCTTACAAGCCCTCCAAAAGGCCGACAGGTCTCACTGGGCACGAACTTTAGTTGGCAAGGCATTCCAAACAGTTGGCGCCACAATAGGGAAAGCTCTACGCCTGGTAGATGTTAGGTGAGTGGCTATAAAGCTGGGTACTTCCAGTAGGTTTAGATCTTCAGAGCGAAGTGATCTCTGGGGTTGGTAGGGGGTGAGACAGTTCCTCAGATACATCGGCCCCAGACCATACAAGGCTTTGAAGGTTAATACCATCACCTTGAAAGTGATCTGGTGCTCAATCGGCAGCCAGTGGAGCTGTTGCAAACTCGGAGTTATGTGACATCTCACTGGAGCCCCAGTGAGAAGTCGAGCAGCCGCATTCTGGACGAATTAAAGTTTTCGGGTCACAGACAAAGGTAGGCCAATGTAAAGGGCATTACAGTAGTCTAATCTTGAGATGACCGTGGCCTGGATCACCGTGGCTAGGTCATCTCTAGACAGATAGGGTGCCAGCCGTCTAGCCTGCCGCAGATGAAAAAAGGCGGTTTTGCTAACAGCAGAGACCTGGGCCTCCATTGTCAGCAAAGGGTCCAAAAGGACCCCTAGACTCTTTACTAAAGATTATGGGTGTAATGCCTCGCCATCCAGGGTAGGTAGTTGGAGCACCCCACCGTCCGGTTGACCCAGCCACAGTATCTCCGTCTTTGCTGGATTCACGCTCAACCTGCTGGCACGCAGCTATCCAGTGACGGCTTCAAGACATTGATGAAAATTTGCGGGCACGGAGTCCGGATGGCCTTCCATTTTCAGAACAAGCTGGGTGTCATCAGCGTACTGATAGCACTCCAGCCCGAGTGCTTCTAAGCAGCTGAGCAAGTGGTCGCATATAGATGTTAAATAGCAAAGGGGAAAGAATGGCCCCTTGAGGAACCCCACAAGTTAGAGGAGACCTCTCGGAGACCACGCCTCCCCTTTCCACTCACTGTCTCCAGTTGTAGAGAAAGGACAACAGCCAGTTTAAGGCTGTTCCCTTGACTCCAACAACGGCAAGACGGTGGGCCAAAAGATTGTAATCGACCCTATCAAATGCTGCTGTGAGGTCCAATAACACAAGCAGCGCTGAACCGTCCTTGTCAAGCTGGCATCAAAGGTCATCTGAGATGGCGACCAGAACGGTCTCCGTCCCATGCCCTATACGGAAGCCGGACTGGAAGGGATCTAATCCGGCTGTGTTATTTAGAAACTGCTGCAGCTGCTCCGCTACTGAGTGAGAAGTCTTTCTCAAAATTATTGAGACCAGACTCTTCCCTTTCCAGGGCCATTTACCTTCACCTCACCCATCAACTTAACTTCTAGGTGAGTATTTTTACTTAATGGCCTTCACCCCTTAAGGGGGTGCCTTAGGTGCACACCAATTTTTAGGATTTCCCTAGCTATTTCCCGCTAAGGCCTATTTATAACAAGTGTTGCAGCTCAGAACGCAGGCAGCCCCCCCTAGGTCACACACACCAGGCAATTGCAATGAATATAATTTTATTTAGAATAAAGAATAGTCCAAGAGGAAAATAAAGCAATCAAAACAACTGTAAAAATAGTCCAAGAAGTTCTTGAAGTATAAATCCAAAAGACTTGAAACCAAGAGCGTCCAAGAGTCCAAAGACAAGGCAAACCGCCCTTGCGGTTTGAACATGGAACTTGAAACCAGCCGCTCCTGCGACCGCCGAGAACAGAGAAACTTGGCTAAGGTCCTTTCATATCCAAACGTAGCTTTGCGTCTCGCTAGCATAGCCCGGGCACAAACTAATAAAGACAACTAATTCTTGTGCGTTCAACGCACCCCCCTATTCACCCCCCAATCTCTCCTCGAAGAACGGATACTGGCTCTTCTGTCAAATTCCTTCTCATTAGCGGGTCCAGGTGCAGAGCTCTGATCCTGGGAAACTGAATCCTCCCTAACATCCCAATCTTCATCCTGTTCATCTGGCAAGGGAGTAAAGAATCTTTCGTGGGAATCAAGGTCACGGACTCTCTCATCATCCAGTTCAGAACTGACTTCCATGGAGTCATCAAAATTCTCTCCTGTAGTATCATATCCCTGAAGCCAGTCATTGTCCCATTCTAAGTCTTCCTCTTCAGACCCATACACGTCTGGCCACTCATCTTCCCCTTGATCTGGGACAGCTGGGGTCCCTGGGGGCTGCCTCTGACCACTAGGCAGGAACACCAAACTAGGCTGGGATACCACAACAAATCACCACCCCATCTAGCCCCTAAACAGTATAGGGAAGGCAAAAAAACCCCTCCTAGAACATAGGGGGGGGGATTCCTACCCGGTCCCAGTAGGCAACCAATATTTACACTGTTAATGGGCGAGAGTGGTGGGCCAACGACCAGTCACTGAATGAACCTGGTGGGGCTGGCCTTCCCATAGGCAGGTGTAACGACCCAGAAGACGTCGGGTCACTGTGGCAGGGTAGGGCTTTGGTGAAATCCCACCGCTGCCACCAATTGTAACGACCTAGACACCAATTGTAAGGACCTAGGTCCAATTTGAATAACTTGGTCCACCCTAATTACTAAAATGCCGCCACCAACCTAATGTTATTAGGATTTTATAAAATTAAATATCATCACCAGTTAGGCTCCTAAAGAAATATTTAACTGAGGGGATTCTAAGGAGAGGAAGAATGATGGAGGCTTTCTTCACAGTGAACAGGAAAGAATTTATTAACTTAAGCAGGCTTTTACAATAAGGCACAGATCTTGATGGTTTACTTCTACTGAGGCAACGAGCGTATGGTTACAGATAAAATGTGCTGGAGCGTATGGTTACAGAAAAGGTTTTGCTAAAGCTTAGATCTTCAACAATTCCAGTCAGTGCTAAAACTTGACTAGGATATTGTACTGTCACCCTAATACTAAAACTAGTGGTGAACAGGTGTTTCCAACTAGGAACTTTTCTACACTAAAAGTCCCCTGAGTCTTGTCTGACAGGGTTAGCTAACTACTCCTAACTCCCCAGTCCCAGAGCCCACCTGCCTCTCTAACCCAGAGACTGCAAGGTGTTTTGTCTGACTATTCCAAGTCAGCCCTACTGGCTCTAAACTATAAGTGTCACCCCAAGCTCTCTGGATGTGTCACTATAGAAATAGACTATATCAGAACAGCAGCTGAGGCTTGGATGTTTCTGCTCCAAAACCTCGCTCAAGACTAAACTTTCCTGTCAGGATTTCTCCCTCCTAGGCAGCTTAACTCCTCCCCCTTGGCTCTCAGCCAATCTCCTGGGAGACTTTGTAACTAGCCAGAGAAACTCTAAAGCCACGCCCCCTGTCTCTGGCAACTACCTTCTCCTAATGGCTGCTGTGTGGATCTCCCTTCCTAAGATGGAAGCCAGCTATTCTAACCAGGGAGCCAAACTGCCACACAGGCTTTGGCCTGCTCAGAATGGGTGAGTCCTTACAGCAGGCCACACCCCTTTTTCTGGAGGGTTCCAAAAGAACCCTCCTCTTTTCCTCGGAGGAGGAGGCAAATTGCTCTCCTCCCCCAGCTGCACAGGGTGAGGAAAGGCTCTTAACTCTAGGGACCTCAGCCAGTGGCCATTTCCTATTACTGGCTCCGAGGAATCTTTATAAAATAAATAAATAAATAGCAAGATAATCACTTCACTTCGCACACTCTTACAGCTTTCCTGATGACATACTTTCAATGTATTTGTCTTTCTTTTTCATAAATCCTTTTTAAAAAACAAATAAGCTTCCCCTATTCTGCAGCTTAGCAAAACAAATGAAATTATTTCCCACAGTAAAACAACTGAATTAGTAAAATGAAATAAAGTTTCAGTCCAAACGAATGCTTCCGTTCTTGTAGTCACTGTTTACACATCATTCATTACTTCTTAATAACTTACGATGGTATTGCTTGGATGCATGTAAACAAGTAAAAAAGCAGGCTCCCTGTTCAAGATAAAAGTGGATTAATGGAATTATCCCTCTGACAAGAACAGATTGTATTTAACAGCAACTTTGGCCAGTTAGTCTTGAGCAAATCGTATCTAGCAGTTGTTACATTTCAGAAAGGGAAGGAAACATATGGTAAATGCCTGCGAGGCCGTTAGTGTATTCAGACCTATTATCATACCTGCCTTCTAGTCAGCGGTAGGTAGATATGCCATATTACTGTTCACAATCCTGCATAAAAGTCTTGACATTAGCCTGAAAGACTAATAGGACCAACAGGGTATGCTAATTTTTTTTCGGAATCAAATCACCTTTCTTTTTCCCCGTTTAATATTCCCACTAAGCTACTTTGCTCTGAGTCTCTTCTCCTCTTCCTAAATTTCAAGTCATTTTATATCAATTAAAAACTGTGTTTTCCTTGCTTTTTAAAATTTATCTTTTATATTTTCTTTGGAAATTAAATTTGTAACTCCCTCTTAGAATAAATGGCTTGGCCAGATTTACCGGGCCGAGCGCGTTGCGGTGCAGGGTGTCCTCACTGCCATCTTTGCCCAAGGGAAGGGGCTTCTTCTCCCCAGAAGCCCCCTTGGGTGGTGGGAGAGTTTTGCGCCACCAGTGCCAGCTGGCCAATGGTGAGGCTGGCACCTACCGCCAGCCCTCCCCTTTCGCCTGGGCAGTCTACTTAAGGCTGCCCAAGGCTCCTCAACAAGTAATTTGGATGCCTTCTTTTCCCTCTTGGTCGGGAAGGTCGGAGAGACTTGAGAGGCCTGGAGATGAGGGCTAGGAGTGGAGTAGCGGCGGTTTGCAGCGGCAGCAGCAGCTTCCGGTCGGTGAGGGCTCAGTTTTGGTCTCAGTGGGGGGGAGGGTCTTGGCTCAGTTCCAGGCACCCAGCTAGGTTCTCCCCTGCCATCCCTCGGTGGGGACCTCCCTCCCTTGGCTGCCACCCCTGCCATTTCCCAGGAGATGCACGTCTCGCGTCCTCCCTTCTGCCTGCCTCTCGCCTCTGCGCTGCTCATGGCCTTTTGTTTGGGTGTCCCCCCCCCCCCCCCCCGGGCACTGGTGGGTGCCTGCCTCGGCTCCAGCCTCCTAGCACAGGCTGCCTTCAATTAAAATTTATCTTTTATCTTTTCTTTGAAAATTAAATGTGTAACTACCCCTTAGAATAATAGAATCATAGAGTTGGAAGAGACCTCATGGGCCATCCAGTCCAACCCCCTGCTAAGAAGTAGTAACATTGCGTTTAGGGCACTCCCAACAGATGGCCAACCATCCTCTGTTTAAAAGCCTCCAAAGAAAGAGCCTTCACCCAAAACACCTTGTTTCCAAGGAATCTTTAGAGCCAGGAATTAAAAAGTTAGACCTAAATCCAATTCTTAGTCCATTTGGAGTAGAATCATTGAATCAAAGAGAATGTGGCAAATCCACACGTACATAAGCAGGCCCGGATCAGGCCCTTTTGGCGCCCTAAGCCAAAGGCTCTGCCCCCGCCCCCGCCTCTGCCCCGCCCCGGCTCCGCCCCCCGGCTCCTTGCCGGCGCGAGGAGGAGGAGGAAAGAAAGCCCCCCCCGGAGCCGATGCGGGGCCTCCCCATTGCTCCTCCCTCCCTCCTAAAGCCACCATGCCGGCCTGAGAAGCGGCCGAAATCGTGGCTTTAGGAGGGAGGGAGGCCCCGCATCGGCTCCGGGGGTGGGGCTTTCCTTCCTCCTCCTTGCGCCGGCGAGGAGGCGGAGCCATGGGCGGGGTGCAGCGAGGGCAAGGGCAGAGCTGAGGGGAGCAGAGCAAAGGAGGGGGTGGCCGTGGCTGGCGCTTACGCCGCCGCACGCATGCACCCTTTAAAAAAAAATTTTGAATTTTTTTGAATATTTTGGGGGGTCTGGACCTGCTGCCCCCCCAAAGGTGCCGCCCTAGGCCATGGCCTAGGGTGGCCTTATGGGTAATCCGGGCCTGTACATAAGTGCCAATGATTGGTTCTGCCTATATGCAGCTTAGATACCACTAGCTTCAAGATGGAAATGCATGCTTTGGTAATATGATATTTATTTGTTTGTTTATTTATTATTCAGGCTTGTATACCACCACTCCCTAAGGCTCGGAGCGGTTCACAACACAAAACAATACAGTTAGCAATAAAACCAATTTAACTAAGATTAAGATCCCAATTTACAGAGTTCAAATGCTTGCCGAAATTAATGTGTTTTGCAAGCCCTACAGAAGGTTGGTAAATCCCGTAGAGGGCGAATTTCTGCAGGCGAAGTGTTCCACAGAGATGGTGCCACAATCGTAAAGGCCCTGCGCCTAGTCGCCGTCAGGCAGTAGATCTTAAAACTGGGGACTTCCAACAAGTCCTGATCTTCTGTGATCTCTGGGGTTGGTAGGGGAGAAGGTGGTCCCTCAAGTACACTGGCCCTGGACCATATAAGGCCTTGCAGGTAAGAACCATCACCTTGAAGGTGATTCGGTGCTCAATCGGGAGCCAGTGCAATTGCTGCAAAATTGGTGTTAGGTGACATCTCGTCGGTACCCCAGCGGGAAATCGAGCAGCAGCATTTTGCACCAGCTTGAGCTTCCAGACCACCGACAAAGGTAGGCCAATGTAGAGGGCGTTACAGTAGTCTAGTCTTTTTTAAAAATATTTTTTATTGAAAGTTTTACACAGTAGGGGGGTGGGGGGTTTGGAGAGGCACGCAGGGCAGGAATGGGGAGGGTAACGGGGACGGGGGACGGGGGACGGGGATGGGGACGGGGGGCAGAACTGGGAGAGGTGGGGGCGGAAGATGACAGGAAAGAGAGAAAAGGGGGGGAGGCAGAAAAAAGACCGTAGAGTAAGAGAAGAAGAGGGGGGGGGGCATTGAAGGCAGTCTCTGGGGGTGTGTCAATGTCTTGTCTTGTAACTAACTGTCTCTGGGTTCCTGAAAAACAAAAAGGAGGTATCCGTCTGTCGCGTGTACTGATAGTCTGTAAGCTCGTGGCTGACCCACTCCTGCTCTCACTTAGGGGTTTGGATGGAGGTTGGGTGGGGTTCAGTCTGTTCTAGATGAGCTCCGTGATTTCAAGTAGGCTTTCACCGGAGACCAATCGGTTCTCTTGAGTGGGCAGCCTCCCGTTTCAGATAGGTAAAAGGTGAGCTTGTCCATGTCCATAGAGTCCCTTAGTTTGTCCAGCCATTCCTCCATCTCCGGGGTCTCCTCGCTCTTCCACTTCCTCGCGTAGACTATTCTCGCTGTCGTTGACAAATAGGCGAATAGCCTTTCCGTATTTTCGTCCGGTAGATCTTCCTCGGATGTTAGCCCAAGTAGATAGGCTTCAGGTTTAAATTCCATGGTGAGTCCTAGAATCTTTTGAGTGGCAATATGGATCTTCTTCCAGAAGCTCACAGCGTGCTGACAGGACCACCACATGTGGTAGAAAGTGCCCGTCTGGGAGGAGCACTTCCAGCACTTGTTTTGTATCTCTTTAAACATGAGGCCCAGCTTATGTGGGGTCATGTACCACCGATTAAACATCTTGTGCCAGTTCTCAGTCAGCTCCATCGCATAGGTGTATTTCAATCTTTTCTTCCATACTTCCTCCCACTCGTGAAGTGTGATTGGCCTACCGATATTCCTGGCCCATTTCACCATACAGTCCTTTACCACTTCAGTTTCTGTGGCCCATTCCAGCAACTTAGAGTAAAGTTTGGAGATTCGTTTCTTATGGCTCTTGAGGAGGGGCCTCCAGAAATCCTCTTTCTCTTCAAAGCCCAAAAGCTCATCCTCTTTGAAGCACTTCTTGATGTGGTGAAGCTGGAGCCAGGTCAAGTTCTTGAAGTTTGTCTGGATCTGTTCTGATGGTTTTAGGCGCCTCTTTCCTCCCACCTTGCTGGATAGGTCTTCATACGTGGGCCACCTGCTCCAGCCCAACAGGCCTTTTTGGTGCGCTTCCAGAGGGGAGATCCAGAGGGGGGTGCGGCAAAACAACCGGCTTTTGTATTTCCACCAGATTCTTATTAGCGCTGCTCTTAAGATGTGTCCCCTGAAGTATCTCCCCTCCTCTTTTCGATCGTACCATACAAAGTTGTGCCACCCGAGCTGCAGATCAAATCCCTCGAGAGCCAGCATCCCGTCCTTTCTCAGGTCCAACCAATCCGCCAGGAAGACAGTAGTCTAGTCTTGAGATGACCGTAGGCCATTCCTGGAGAGATAGGGGCCTGTCGCAGATGGAAAAATGCGATTCTGCTCACAGCAGAGACCTGGGCCTCCATTGCCAGCAGAGGGTCCAACAGGACTCCTAGACTCTTTACCAATGATGACGAGCGTAATGTCTCGCCATCCAGGGTAGGCAACTGGATATCCCCACTGCCCGGCCGGCCTAGCCATATGATCTCCATCTTCGCTGGGTTCACCCTCAACCAGCTGGCACGCAACCATCCAGTATCAGCCTCAAGGCACTGATGGAAATTATCAGGTACAGAGTTCGGTTGGCCTTCCATCCTCAGAACGAGCTGAGTGTCATCAGCGCACTGGTAACACTCCAGCCTGAAACTTCGTGCCAGCTGAGCAAGTGGTCGCATATAGATATTGAATAGCAGTGGGGAGAGGATGACATCTAAGTGGGGACCTCTTGGAGACCAGCCCCCTCCCCGATTGTGGAGAAAAGAGGACAACCAGTTAAGGGCTGTCCCCCTAACTCCAGCCACGGCAAGGCGGTGGGTCAAAAGATTGTAATCAACCGTATTAAATGCTGCCGTGAGATTCAATAACATGAGCAGCGTCGACCCGCCTTAATCAAGCTGGCAGCGAAGCTGATCTGTGATGGAGACCAGCACATTCTCCGTCCCATGTCCAAAATGGAAACAGGACTGGAAGGGTTTCCAGTCCAGCTAATTAGTAGGCCTGTGTGATCAATGAGAAACATGTTTCAATAGTCATTATAAAATTAGAGAGTGGGGGGGGAAAATCATTTCCCAAAATTTTCCAAAATTGGACAGGCTCCATATTGTAACTATCATGAGTTAACTATTTTTTGTTACTTTTAGTTATGTAATTGTGCCAATGGAGAAATTTAGGGATTTCTTCCCAGCCCATCACATATTTGCGTACTAGTATTGAAGTATCCCTCAGTCCTTCTCTTCGCAGATTCAACAATTTATTGGAACTCTGGCTGCTGCTTCAGAGGGACAAACCTCTCCCTTATTGGGGCTTTCCCAGAATTCTGGGAAATGTAGTTCAGGGCAGGGCCTTTAAAAATCTCTGCCATAAGGCTCCTCACCTTCTCAAACTACATTTCCCAGAATTCTGTGCTCTCGCAGTCTCTTTTCTAGCTCACTCAGGTTGTTCTACCCTGCTGCTTTCCTCTTCTCATGGTGAGAGTCCGCCATTCTCTTCTTAATTTAAAGAGGAATGGCAGCCTTTTTTTGGGCTTTTTCTAGTTTGCGCTAAAAATGAAACTGACTTCCGAGCATTACAGAATTCAAATAGAAAAGTATTGGGCGAGTTTTGTTTCTTAAGTTTTTGCACAGGTGCCCCCCCCCATTTTTAATAGCTGTTCGTATAATAGAGTGTTTATATACTAACTATCAGCCAAAAAGGCTTACAGGTAGCTTTCAATGTGTCAGCTCCCCCTGGTGGCCAGAAAGTTTGCCTCTGTTTGTCCATATATGTATAATATGTCAAAATGTATGTACTGTACTGTGATAAATGTCACATGTTTATATGTCATATGTTGAACTGCAGGGATTGTCTGCAAGTATGTGTACTGTAATCCGCTCTGAGTCCCCTTCGGGGTGAGAAGAGAGGAATATAAATAAAGAAAATAAAGAAAATAAAGAAAGAAATTCCTTTTACAGCATCCATGCAATCACTTCTCTGTGATTTTAGATATCTAGTTGTATATTGGTTTTTTTAAAATTTATATTATGTATTTTTATTGTGTTTATTGCTGATGTTTTGAGTTTATTTTATTGTAATTTGTTGTGTGGGCTTGGCCTCGTGTGAACACCCCCCGAGTCCCCATTGGGGAGATGGGGCAGGGTATAAATAAAGATTATTATTATTATATTACTATTTTACTCCAGTCCCCCTTTATATATACACATGGGACCTTATAACCTCTCCCACACACAGTCTTATTGGTGGTTGTGGAGCATCAAGTGATGTCATGGGTGATGTGGCAAAACACTTTCACTTCAATGAATGAGTTTTATAATATACTGCCTTCATTAAATGATAAATCAATAATCACTTAATGCAGTGTTTCCCAACCAGTGTGCTGGGGCACACTAGTGTGCCGTGAGCGATCATCAGGTGTGCCGTGGGAAATTGGAACCTCCGTGGGGAGGGGGGAGTCTAGTGTGTTGAAGTATAAAAACCCTAAGAAACCTACCTCGATAAAGGCACAAAATTACAACCACCCCCCTCCCCACCCGTTGTCTACTTGGTCTCTCCCTCTCCATGCATTGGGAAGGCCCGCCTCCCTTACCCCAAGTAGAGACCTCCTCTTGCCTCCTGGGGGTTCTGTGTGGGAAGTTTGGCCCAATTCTATCATTGGTGGGGTTCAGAATGCTTTTTGATTGTAAGGGAGCTATAAATCCCAGAAACTACAACTCCCAAATGTCAAGGTCTATTTTCCCTGAACTCCATCTGCGTTCATATTTGGGCATATTGAGTATTCATGCCAAGTTTGGTCCTGATCCAACATTGTTAGAATCCTCAGTGCTCTCTGGATATAGGTGAACTACAACTCCAAAACTCAAGGTCAATGCCCACCAAACTCTTAGAGCATTTTCTCTTGGTTATGGGAGTTCTGTGTGGGAAGTTTGTGTCTTTCTGCCATTCCTGCTGTAGCAACCCAGCCTCTGTTCCAGGCGGGGGAGTGGGGTGCCGCTCCTGGAGTCCCGATCGCTTTGGACCAAGATGGAGGGGATGCAGGGGCTGATGGGCATGCATCTCCTACTGACAGTTTGCAATGGGACGACACCTGGCCTTCTGCTTACTCGGATGATGAAGGCCAGCTAGATCCCAGATCAGACGGATCAGATTGCGAATATGAGAAGCCGGGAGGTTTCGGTTCACAAGAGCGTTTGTTGCCATCAGCTGCGGAGGAAGAGATGGAAACTGAGTTGGAGGAATGTTCCCAGGAAGATAACGAGCCAGATGGTGCTGGGCCTGCGAGGAGCTTCAACCGGAGGAGTAGTATTGTGGCTACGCGAAAAGATTGGAAGAGGAGCCAGGAGAGGGGCTGGTCTCACAAAGGTGGGAATTAAATATACACTCGGTGGGAAAGTTTCTCAGTTGAGCGGCCACGTCGTTGCTGGAAGGAGGCATCGGTGAGCTGCTGTTCCTTGGAAGCCATAATTTGGCTTACCTTGCCAAGAACTACCTTGGGAACTTGTTCTTACCCTGTACCTTGGATTATCTTGTTTGCCTACGGACTAAGTTGCCTTGTTTTGATTCGCTTTGTCTCATGGACTTTGCCTTTTTGAGACTCCCTGCTTTTGGATTACTTTTGGACTAATTGCTAATTACCTTGGACTAATTGATCTAATCTCTTTTGGACATTTTTACCTTTTTCACCTGCAACTAATTGTGCTTAATAAATAGTTAATTGACATTGTCTGTGTGTGTGTGATTAAGGGGTCGGGCCAGGTCCCGCGTTGTGACACCTGCCAGGATATCTATGTTGAGTTCATCGAAACAGGCCCAGGTTTCACACTGAGTGTATAAATACATTAAAAAAACATATTAACTGTATGTATTACTGTGTTAGAGTGTCATTTTGTGTCGTTTTGGTTGGTGGTGTGCCCCAGGGTTTTGCAAATGTAAAAAGTGTGCCGCGGCTCAAAAAAGGTTGGGAAACACTGACTTAATGTACAAAAAATATTTTGCTCCCATTGCCGCCCCTCCCCGCCCCCCCCGGACACATCCCACACTTTTAGAATGTATTAATGTCATTTTAATAAAAATGTAAATAACTCCTCTGCTCTTATGACTAAGTTGAATGAGAACATATTGGAAGATTATGCTGCAAAAATCAGTTTTACCCTTCTCGAAAGTGTGCTCATCTCAACAGGAGCACTTTACTGGGGTACGTTGCAGGGCGGTGGTAATTTGTCATTACTCCTCTCAGGCTCTGACACAACAGATGGAAAGTCTGTGGGTGTATTAATTTGTTTCCTCTGACGTGTGTTTTGAAGATATATATCAGCTGAAGTTGAATGGTACTTATCTTCTTGACAAAAATGGCTGATTAATATACTCCCCCCCCCCCCCCTTCACTAACCAAACTTGTAAGAAAAGACAATACAGATTGAAGGGAGAGGAAATGAAGATTTTTTTATGACAGTTGACTAATATTGTTGATGGAAATGCCCAAAGCTTTTCAAAGACTAACAGACATTCAAGCTGAATTAGCACAATATTTAGAGATCTCTGGAAATTGTAATATTTTTTGTGACCAAATGGATACAACATGTAGGAGGGGTATGTATTAGGCATGAGAAAAAAGTTATGAAAATGATTCGTTTCGTAAGAAATTTGTAAGAAATGCTACTTTCGAGTATTTCCGCACCTGGAACGCCAACCAGGAAGTGGACTTTCTTTTTCGAACTTCAGGGCCAGGATTTTCTTAAGTGTCGTTATTAGGTCGTAAGGGGGCACCCTCCTTCTCTCTCACCACCCTCCCGCCTCCCTTGCCAATAAGTATTATGGCAAGGCAAGCCCTAAACTCGCTCCTTCTTTCGGCTGGAAGCCTGGAAAAATGTAAACAGAGAGGATTACTCAGAAGTAAATCTGCAAAGGAGGGCACTTTGGATGAAGGCCCTCCTTTGTGGATTTACTTCTGAGTAAACCTCTCTGTTTACATTTTTCCAGGCTTCCCTGCCTCTCCTGCCTGCCAGGATCTAAAGCATCAAAGAGTATTGGGGTGAGAAACCAACCTAATGTATAATAGAATGAATGCTACTGTAAGTGCCTAATAAATATAAGTAATCCAACTGGTCATACCTACATTCCATGCACATGCAATAATACAGCAGTAATAACAATAACAAGAGGTAAAATTCAAACCGAAGTATTCTGACTGGTCTCTCCTCATGTGGTGCAAACGGGCTCTTCTCGTATTAGCCCGGGAAATTAGCCCGGGAAAAGCCAGCGGTTGCTGCTTGGGTGCACACACATACATATTCTTGGGGGGGGGGGGGGATTTGCTACAGAATCCCGGGCTCATAGAGAAGATTCTGCAGCAAATCCCCCCCCCCCCCAAGAATATGTATGGGTGTGCACCCAAGCAGAAAACGCGGGCTTTTCCCGGGCTCACAGAGAAGAGCCCGTTTTCACCGCATGAGGAGGGACCAGTCAGAATACTTCGGTTTGAATTTTACCTCTTCTTATACCCATTGTTATTACTGCTGTATTATTGCATGTGCATGGAATGTAGGTATATGACCAGCCTGGGCAAACTTGGGCCCTCGCTCCCTCGGGATCGGGGTGAGAGAGAGGCAGCGAGGAGCGAGGGGAGGGGGCTCCTCCTTTTCTTTTGCTGCTTCCAAGAATAGAATACCCCCTCCCTCCCTCCCTCCTTCCTATTTGGAGAGTCCCATCTAGAATTCAGTGTGATTTATTCAAGTTTTGGCCTACAACTCCCAGAAATCCCAGCCAATTTACCAGCTGTTAGGATTTCTGGGAGTTGTAGGCCAAAACCATGTGGAATGCGCATGCGCTGGCATACGAACTACTAACAAATTTCGTCAGTAATTAAGTTACACTTTAGAAATTTTTGGAAATTTTTTTGTAAGTCTTCCTATTACTAATCAAAAAAAATCCCCCCCCCCCCACCCATTAGATTTTCTATTTCCTATTTTTGGCTTCTAAACCATGCCTAGTATGTATGCTTCTGCAGTGCAGGAAAGAAAGTGCTGACTCTGATCTCTACGAGTGCTTTTGCCTTCTGCTTTCTTATCTCTTGCTCATGGATTGCCACTTTTATCCGAGCTACTGGATATGAGAAGATGTGACTTTTGTTTGGAATATTTGGCCACACCAAAGAGAAGCAAGGCAGACAAAAGGGCAACTGGACAACCAATTTCCTTTTTCTCATTGCTCTTTCATGAAAATTCCTGCTGTGTTGTTCTAGTTTCCTAAGACACTGCTGTGCCTTGGCTGAGATTTTAAATGCCCTTCTGTAAAGTGACAATCTAAGGCAGTGGTGCTCACACTTTTTCAGCATGGGAGCTACTGATTAAAGCACCAAGTCCCAAAGATCACCTGCCCAGAAATGTAAAACGTATAACTATTTTCTTATTTATTTATTTATATTTATTATTAATTTTTATGTACTGCTCCTTCCAGCAGGCTTGGGGCAGTTTACATAAAATGAAGTTATAAAACATCAACATTTCAATTTAATAACAACAATATAAAACAGAGCATAAAAATACATCCAACCACCCCATTTCTCCCACACTGCCATATTACCACACATATTATCAGCCAGAAAGTAAGAAGAGAGGCTTTGCAACTGCAAGGCCATTTAATACTCAGTAAGGTAAACAAAGGGGCATGAAAAAATACATCCAACCACCCCATTCCCCCCACATTTCCATATTCCCCAACATATATTTCTCAAGGAACAAAGCAAGCAGAGAGGCTTTGGAGCTAAAAGGCCATTTTTAAACATTAAAAATAAACAAAGAGACATGCCACAGAACAATCAAGCACCCACCCCAAAGTAAAAAGACCGACCTTAGAGATGCGGTAAAGAAATGACCCCAAAGCGTCCTTCTTCTTCTCCTCCGTCGTTGCTCCTATTTCCACGCCGCCAGCATGCGTGCCACCTCCAAGAGCTCACTAGAAGTCAGGGGGGCAGAATGGGCGCTTCTGCGCATGCGCGTGGAGCCAGCCATGCATCGCGTCATCCAGGCCCGCCCCCTTTGGTCTCCTACAACTCTGAGTGGCTGGAGAAGGACGGAGGGAGGAGGGGGAATCCAAAAGAGGGGGCCCATTCTGCCTCTTGGGCTCTGGAGCTTTTGGAGGCGGTGTGCGAGCAGGGAGCGGGGAGGAGCAACGACGGAGGACTTCTTTGCAGCGTTCAGGGGCACGTGAAGAGGACCAACAGCAAAAAACCTGGTCAGGGGCCTGAAGATCACCAGGATGAGGCCCGAAGATCACCCTGGTGATCCCGATCACCATTCTGAGCACCCCTGATCTAAGGATTCTATATGGCAGAACCATGTCAGTCAAAGTAAACTAATAGCACGATAGCACGTTGTTGTAGGTTTTTTTGAACTATATGGCCATGTTCTAGACTAGCAGGGGTAGGGAACCTATGGCTCAGGAGCCAGATGTGGCTCTTTTCATGATTGTAAACACAAAACAAAGGACACGCGTGTCCCTGTAAATACAATGTGTGTGTGTGTATATATATATATATATCAGTCCCAGAGAGAGAGTGAGAGAGAGAGAGCAATGTTCAGTTCCAAGAGTACCGTACACGGCAATGTTCAAAATGAGAGTCCAATCAGTAGGGTGTGGTCCAACAGTCTTTATAAGTCCACCGGGTTTTAGACTGCATAAATTCACAATGTCCTCAGTCAGTAAATATATTTCAATTGCAATGCATCCCGATGTAAATATCCAAAATACAATGTAACCAGAGCAATCACTTATCCAAAAGAAATCAAATTCCTCCGAAATATGGTGAAGCCAAAAACCCAAATAATGTTTTTCTCCGATAATCCGGTATAGCGGGTTGTGGCGAAAATGTTTTAAATCCCTGGGGTATACGCAGCCGACGAGCAATAATCAAACTGAAACTCCATGACTTGTTTCGACCGTATTCCAGTCTTTTTCAAGACCCAGTATACTGGGGGGGAAGAGTGACGCAAATGTGCCCCTTCACCCTTTCCTTCTCTCCTTCCTTTTCCCTCCCTCTCTCCCCTTCCTTCTTTCCTCCATTCTCCCTCTTCCTTCCTTCGTCTTCCTTCCTTCCTTTCTCCCCTTCACCCTTTCCTTCTCTCCTTCCTTTCACCCCTCTCTCTCCCCTTCCTTCTTTCCTCCATTCTCCCTCCCTCCCTCCCTCTTCCTTCCTTTTCTATTCTTTTTCCCAAGTCTTCCTTTCCTTCTCCGTTCTTTCTTTTCACTCCCCCTCTCTCCTTTCTTTTCTTCTTTTCCCTTCATTGTTTTACTTTTTCTTCATTTCCTTTCCCACCCTTTCCTTTCCTCCTTTCCCATTTCCTTCTTTCTTTTCCCCCCTTGTCTCTCTCCTGCTTTTCTTGTCTTCCTTTTCCATAGTTTGTTCTTCTTTTCTTTCTTCCTCTCCCCCTCCCTCCTTTATTTCCTTTGTCTTTCTTTCTTTCCGGTCTGAGTCCCTCTATGGAGGTGAGAAGGTCGGGGTACAAAAGTTTCAAATAAATAAATATATATATATTTCCCTTTTCTCATCATATGTACATATTAGGCATGATAACAAATCGAAAAATGGCGATTCTAAAATCAAATGGGAGGGGGATTTTATTTTGTTTAGTAAAAGAAAGACTTACAAAAAAAATTCCAAAAATTTCTGAAATGTAACTTAATTACTTACGAAATTCATTAAAAGTAGGCAAAAGCAGGAAACAGGACTGATACTGTTTTAAACACAGGCAAATCAAGGGGCAACATTTCCCTTGGTTTCCTTGCAGGGAGATATAAAGCATTAATATATTATTATTATTATTATTAATATTATTAAAGGACAGGGTTCCTTTGCAGGGACACATATAATGCATTAATATATTATTATTATTATTAATATTATTAAATAAATGCCTAGGCCTACCTCTGGTGCAGGCCTTGCTAATCTGTAGAGTTCTCCTCACTCCATCTTTTTCCCCATTCAGTTTTACCATAACAGTCTAGGACCTCCGTTGGAACTCTATGGCTTTTCTTGATTCTGAACTCTTCCTTCTCCTCTCCAGAGCTCTTTTCACTCCTGCTGCCCTTCTCTCAGCAGTTCTTATGTCCTCCTACTCTGTCCTTCTATCTAAACCCCCTTCCTGGGTGTTTAAATCGCTTTTTTCGTCAGTCCTCCAGCCCCTCTAGGAGTGCCGATCTGGATCTCTCTATGGTTTCCGGCTCCCTTTTCACTTCCTGGAAGAGGCCTTCCACTCTAATTAGGCTGCAAGCATGGAAAGGCCCCGATTTCACTGTGAGTTATGTCTGCAAAGCTATTTTGGAGGGGGAAATTTTCCTGTTGGGGGGACATCCGAAATATTTAATAATCAAACGAAATTTTGGGCCCAGGGGGTGCGTAAAAGAAAGTCTACTTCCGGGATTCGCCTTGCGATCCGTATAAACTTGAAAGGCCCATTACATACTAATCACTTACGATTTCTTTTAATTTCCGTTTCATTTTTCTCATGCCTAGTACATATATACTCACATTTAAGTTTAATTCAGTCTTAAAATATATTATATATATTATATGGCTCTCATTGAAATAAATATCCAAACATTTTGCTTTCATGGCTCTCTGAGTCAAAAAGGTTCCCGACCCTTGTTCTAGAGCCATTCTCTCCTGGAGAAGAGAATGCCTCTAGAACATGACCATATAGCCCAAAAAAACCCCTACAACAATGCAATGATTCTGGCTATGAAAGCCTTCGACAATACACTAATAGCGCTATAATTCCGTAGTGTGAATGGGCCCCAAGTCCTGGTCCCTGCAAAGATGGACAGATGACAATAAACCAATAAAGTCTTAGCTGACCAAACTTTGCATAGCATGCCCTCAGAAGCACTTTATTCTTTGGTTGGCAATTAAATCCTACCTCATCGCCCGGATCGTCTCCCTAATACTTCATATTGCCCTATCTCCCATTGTTTTAAAATTTTAATTTTTTAAATTTTTAATCTTTGATTCTGGCCCTGCCCATGGTCATTGCCTTCAGTGTCTTAATCTTTTAATTTCATATTGTTGTGTTGTTTATTTACATTGGTTTTGTATTTAAGTCATATTATTTTGATTTTCTGTTGTGTTCTTATGTTATACTGTGCGTTTTTGTATTGATGGGTGTGGCCTCATGTCCCCTTGGGGAGATGATGGCAGTGTATAAATAAAGTTTAATAATAATAATAAATAGCTGCAACAATATATGGGATTAAAGTCGTCGTCCCCCCAAAGCTTCATGGTTTTTGAGGTGGGACTTTGTTGTACCTTAGACCTGAAGGACCCCTCAGTAAACCACTTGAGACTGGCCACAGTTAAAGGCTTTATTTAAATGAGAATAAATAGTCTAGTAAAGTAAAGAGACAATTGTCCAAAAGATTATAGCCCAAACAGGAACAAAAGGAATCAGGAACAAAAGCTCATCCCACTAGGAAGGCTTGGCACAAGGCTTGGCAAACAGAGTTCAATTGCTGGAAGGCTCAATAGCCCAGGCAAAGTTCATGAAGGCAGGAAATCAACGTTGACGAGAGATACTATATATCTCTCATACCCCAACTCTTATAGGACTCCAAGGCAGGGGCGGCCCAAGGTAATTTCCAAGGGTAGGCAAACATTACTTTGGTGCCCCCAAAATTTTTGAAGCGGTACATTGTTCCCTTCCGTCATTACTTTGGCACCCCCAAAAACATTTTTTGAAGCGGTACTCTTGCGCCGCCACTCCCGCTCCTTCTGCTCCTTCCGTGCAGCAAGCTCCGCGCACCTGCCGCCCCCCTGCCTGTGGGAGGGGCCAGCAGCGGGAACCAGGAGTGAGGAGGGGCATCCTCTCGCTCTCTCGGGCTCCCCCTGCCTGCCCCCCCCATGCCTGTTGCAGGGCCGGGAGAGGGCAATGCCAGGAAGGGCTGGCAGGGGAAACCAGGAAGCGCCAAGAGGAGCCTTCGAAGGCCCCTCCACTCGCTCTCCCGGGCTCCTCCCTGCCAGCCCCTCCCACGGGGCATTGCAGAGGGCGGGAGAGCGCTCTCCCTTGCCCTGTGCAACGCCCCGTGGGTGGGGCTGGCAGGGGAAACCAGGAAGCGTGAGGAGGGGCCTTCGAAGGCCTCTCCTAGCGCTTCCTGGTGCCCGCTGCCAGCCCCACCCACGGGGCATTGCAGAGGGCGGGAGAGCGCTCTCCCTTGCCCTGTGCAATGCCCCGCGGGTGGGGCTGGCAGGGGAAACCAGGAAGCATGAGGAGGGGCCTTCGAAGGCCTCTCCTAGCGCTCTCCCGGGCTCCCTCTGCCAGCCCCTCCCATGGGGCGTTTCACAGGGCAAGGGAGAGCACTCCGGAGGTTCTGGGCATGCGCGAAAATCTCTGCGCATGCTCAGAAGCCTCTGCAGGCAGCAGGAAAGTTTGCTATGGTGGTGCGGCCGGCATGGCGGCACCCATCCAGGATGGCGCCCCACGCAGACGCGTAGGTTGCTTACATGGATGGACCGCCCCTGCTCCAAGGCCTTGAAGTTACGACGTACCGGTGGGTCGGAATGGGTTCTCACAACAAGCTCCCAGCTGGGCCCTCTCAAGCCTCCCGCATTGAATTGGAATGCAAGCCCAATTAGCAGTAGCACTTGGCCGAATGGGAGTTAACTCGGCTCCACCATTCCCTCGGATCTTATCAGCCCGCTCTGATGCGGCCTGGATTCTGTCCTTGAACATTGGATGAACTAGGGCAGGGCTGTCCAACTTCTACCGGCCCAGGGGCCTGAATTCCGGTCACTGATGACCTGGGGGCCGAAGGGTCTGCCCCCGCCCCCAGCTCCGCCCCAGGCTCCACCCCACCCCGCCTCCGCCCCTCCCCCGGCTCCAATTTACTTACAATTCATAAGAGGCATCCATACAATCAAATATAATCTTTTACTAAGGGGAACTGCAGGGAGGGAATACATATGGGGCATCCATACACAATTACATAATAATAACATAAAGGTTAGCCTACCTTCCCAAATGCGCAGGATCCAGGAGTAGCCGGACCACGAGCAGAGGCGACGACAGACCGAGGCAGCAGCCGAGAAGGTCCAAATCGTGTCTGTGTGGGCCGCAGGGATTAAGTAGCTGAGATTTCGGCAACAGGAGTATCGCGAGACTACGGAAGCCACACAGGATTTAGCTCACAACGCAGGCGTGATCTTGTGTTGAGAGCGAAATCCCATGTGGCTTCTGTAGTCTCGCGATACTTGCTCCGGAACCTGGAAGTGGGTAATTTTAAAAAATATTATTATTTTTTTTTTTATTTTTTTTTTTTTTTTTATTTTTATTTTTTTTTTTTTTTTTTTTTTTTTTTTTTTTTTTTTTTTTTTTTTTTTTTTTTTTTTTTATTTTTTTTTTTTTTTTTTTTTTTTTTTTTTTTTTTTTTTTTTTTTTTTTTTTTTTTTTTTTTTTTTTTTTTTTTTTTTTTTTTTTTTTTTTTTTTTTTTTTTTTTTTTTTTTTTTTATTTTTTTTTATTTTTTTTTTTTTTTTTTTTTTTTTTTTTTTTTTTTTTTTTTATTTTTTATTTTTTATTTTTTATTTTTTATTTAAAAGCTTAGGGGGCCACAGGGAAGGGGCTGAAGGCCTTATACGGCCCCCGGGCCGCCAGTTGGACAGCCCTGAACTAGGGCCTCCCGAAACATCCTGCCTCCAGACTGTGCAGGCTTTTCTGAGACTGTGGGTTTAACATGGCGTTGGTCTTGCTGAGGGCCAGGGGCAGGCCAGGGTGTGACAGACCTCGAGAAAACAACAGAGGTGGCATCTACAGAGCATGTGGGAGAAAAAGACAAAGGGTTTGTGCTGGAGCTAGAATGGCTCAGAAATCCAGTGCAGGATTTTTTTTAAAGGCTTTGTGTGGACATTGGAATGATGAACAATAGCCGGGTTTTGGAGAGAGGTAATGGAGGCGGGGGTGGTTAACAGAAAGTACTAAGAGTTGACCAGGGCATGAACCAGAATTTTCGCTAAACTGCAAGGAGATAGGACTGTGTACTCTTTTGCAGCAGCATTACATAAGAGAATGTGTAATGAGACTAAGAAGAGCAAACGAGAGAGGAAGGCGCCTTAGATAAAGCCAAGGCTTCATGCTTGTTCAGTGGATTTCTTATTTGTGGATTAGGGATGGCTGAGAAATTTATTGAATTTGCATTTTAATGTGAGATTACTCAGTTTATATCCTTTGGAAATGAACATAGACACGAACACAATTTGTAGTTAGAAATGCATATATTTCAGAGCTTGCAATTTTCAAAACAACAACAGAAGTATTTGAAAAAAATCTACACAAATACATATTCTTGCTGATTTGGTTTTCACATGTTAATGAACATGTCCAGAAAGTTTGCGCAATGTGTTTGGATAGTACTTAAGAACGATAGGGAAGGTTTAATTAATGAGTAAACATGATTTGCCATTCTTTTAGTTGATTCACACATATTCTCCTGAAGCCTGAACTGTTTAATGTGAATTTTGGCTGCATGTGTGCTTTTCTTTCTTCATAACCTAAGTGTAACTAATTAGTGCAACAACAAATATGTTAGTTTCTATTGCAAGTCTGAGATAAGGCAATGGCTTCAGTTGCTGTTACTCATTAATAAGTTCCAATGAAATTACCCGAACATAGGTAAACAATCACCCTCTCTGGAATAAATGCTGAATTAATATTATCCTGTATGTATGCACATGTGCCTTCAAGTCACTTGTTCATTTATGGAGATCCCAGGAATTTCATAGGGTTTTCTTAGGCAGGGAATATTCAGATGTGGTTTTGTCAGTTTGTTCCTCTAAAACAGTGTTTCCCAACCAGTGTGCCGTGGGCGCTCATCAGGTGTGCCGTGGGAAATTGGAACCTCCAATACCCTTTCTTCCCCCTCCTGCCGAACACTTTTTCTTCTCCACTCGGGCTCCCTTCTTCCCAGCCTCGCTCTGCTCACTTTTCCTCGCTTTGCTCACGCTGGCGCTTCTGTGGGAGGGGGGAGGGAGGAAGACGTGACCCGTGCGGGCACTACTGCGCAGACTCGCCCCACGTCTTCCTCTCTCCCCTCCGCAGTGCTCTCTGGATATAGGTGAACTACAACTCCAAAACTTAAGGTCAATGCCCACCAAACTCTTATAGTATTTTCTCTTGGTTATGGGAGTTCTGTGTGGGAAGTTTGATTCCATTCCATCATTGGTGGAGTTCAGAATGCTCTTTGATTGCGGGTGAACTATAACTCCCAGCTGTTGAGCAAGACCTTAGTGTGTGTCTTTCTGCCATTCCTGCCAGGATATCTATGTTGTGTTCATCGAAACAGGCCCAGGTTTCACACTGAGTGTATAAATACATTTAAAAACATATTAACTGTATGTATGACTGTGTTAGAGTGTCATTTTGTGTCATTTTGGTTGGTGGTGTGCCCCAGGATTTTGTAAATGTAAAAAATGTGCCGCGGCTCAAAAAAGGTTGAAAAACACTGCTCTAAAAAATAGCTAACAGAAGCTGTATTCCTTAGTAGTCTCCCATTCAAGTACTAACCCTGTTTAGCTTTCACTTCACTTTATTTCTCGATTGGTCGCTCATCACCAGGTCATCCGAGTAGGGTTGCCAACTGTCCCTTATTCTAAGGCAGTGTTTCCCAACCTTTTTTGAGCCGCGGCACACTTTTAACATTAAAAAAATCTGGGAGTGCCAAAATGACACTCTTAACACAGTAAAGAATGGCTGGGCGATGGTGGCCTTCTGGGAGCAGCTTCTGGGAGTGCCAAAGCCAGGGGAGGGGGCGGAGCCAGGCCGTGCCATGCCCCTCCCCTCCCCCTGTTTTCACCTCTCCCAGCAGCTGCTCCAGCCTTGAGGGGGCAGTGCCAAGCCAGCGGCGCCAGAGCCAGGACAATGGTGGCTTCGCACTGTCCCCTCAAGGCTGGAGCAGCTGCTGGTTGTGCCAAAGCCGGGGGAGGGGGCAGAGCCAGGCCGCACCATGCCCCGCCCCCTCCCCCCAGCTTCAGCTCTCCTATGGAGGAGCATTTATTATTTATTTATTTATTGGAGCTTCTTCGCCGCCGACTCCCAAGGGCTCGCGGCGGCTCACAGAGCCAATGGCACAGCGCCAAAGGGTTAAAACATAAAACAATAAAAACACAGTTAAAAACAGTAAAATACATATAAACCAGTTGAACAGCAGCAAATATCGCAGCCCAGGCGGTGCAGACATGACCTACTCCCCAAAAGACCTGCCTAAACAAATGAGTTTTGCAGGCCCGTCTAAATGGAAGTAGGTCTCTCAGGGCTCTGGCCGGCTGGGAGGCGTTCAGAGCGTGGGAGCTATAACAGAGAACGCCCTCCGGCGGGTCGATGTTAAATGTGCCAACTTTACAGATGGTACTACCAAGAGGTTGGCCTCTTCGGACCGAAGTGATCTTGCTGGGCAATATGGGGTGAGACGGCCGTGTATGGCCTTGAAGGTAAGAACCAACACTTTGAAGGCGACCCGGTGCTCGATAGGCAGCCAGTGCAGATCCTGCAAAATTGGTGTTATGCGGCAACCTGCTGGAGCCCCAGACAGGAGCCGGGCGGCAGTGTTCTGCACCAGCTTGAGCTTCCGGATCGGCGACATAGGCAGGCCAACGTAAAGCGCGTTACAGTAGTCTAGCCTTGAGATGACCGTGGCTTGGATCACCGTGGCTGGGTCGCTCGGGAGAGGTAGGGGCCAGCCTCCTTGCCTGGCGGAGATGGAAGAAAGCAGCCTTGCTGGCCATTGAGACCTGGGCCTCCATGGTCAGCTGGGAGTCCAAGTGGCCGCCCAGGCTCTTCACTGACGGCGCTGGGTGCAGCGCCGCACCGTCAGGTCGGAAGCCGGGCACCCACCTCGCCCGGGCCGCCCAGCCACAAGATCTCCGTCTTCGGATTCACCATCAACCTACTGGCTCGCAGCCATCCAGTAACGGCTTCGAGGCAATGTTGGAAATTATCGGGGACGGATCCCGGCCTGCCCTCCATCCTCAGAATGAGCTGGGTGTCATCAGCGTACTGATGGCAGACCAGCCCATAACTCCGCACCAGCTGTGCAAGCGGCTGCATGTAGATGTTAAATAACAGAGGGGAGAGAATGGCCCCCTGAGGGACTCCACACACTAATGGGGAGCCCTCGGAGACCTCCCCGCCGCTCCTCACACGCTGAGACCGCTGGTGGAGGAAGGAGGTCAGCCACTTAAGGACAGTCCCCCTCACTCCAGCCATGGCCAGGCGGTGGATCAAAAGATTGTGGTCGACTGTGTCAAACGCTGCCGTGAGGTCCAATAACACGAGCAGCGCAGACCCGCCTTGGTCAAGCTGGCAGCGGAGTTGATCTGTGATGGAGACCAGGACCGTCTCCGTCCCGTGCCCCGAACGGAAGCCGGACTGGAAGGGAATGAGCGGTGGATGGGCTTCAGTGGGCGGGGCTCCTCCACACGGCTTCAGCGAGCGAGGGGTGAGAGTCATGGCGGATTGGCGGCTGGCTGGAAAAATGGCCGAAGGAGGCGGCGCCCTGGCCCCTTTTTTTCTTCGCCACCGCCCGGCCCTTCCTCCTCCTCCCCCAAGCAGCAGGAGTTCAGCAGGAGGAGGGGGGAAGGAAGGGGGGCAGAGAGCTTTTCTAGCGGCACAGCAGGAGGTCCGTCATGGCACACTAGTGTGCCACGGCACACTGGTTGAGAAACACTGTTCTAAGGGATGTCCCTTATTTCAGTCCGAAATTCCGTGTCCCTTATTTTCAGCTCCTGTATTGACGGGACAGGTGGCAGCAGGAGGCGAGGCTGGGCCAGCCCATATATACACATACTTCCTTCTTCCTTCCTCCATCCTGCTACCTCTTTTGGCTCCTCCCGTTTCCTCTTGCCTCCCCGCAAGCGGCCGGGAATTGTAGTCCAAGGCTCCATTTCCCAAGACCACTCGCTCCCAGCGGGAAGAGAAGGAGGAAGAGGGAGAAGGGAGCCTGCCGGGCTTCATGGCGCCACCGGTGAGTGGTCTGAGGGAACTGCAGGCGTGGCACGGGGAGATGCGGGCCCGCATGGCGCTGCTGATCATGGAGACCCAGAGCCAGGTCTGCCGCACCCTCGCCCACCTTGACCGCAGGGCCGCATTTACTGTTGACCGCTGGGAGAGGAAGGAAGGTGACCCCCTGCCAGTCACACAAATCACAGCCACACCGGGGCTGAGGGGCGGGTGGGGGTCTCAGGAAGGCTTTTGAGCCAGACGGGCATCTGTCGGGAGGGCTTGGGTGGTGCTCTCTTGCAGAATGGCCCAAGTAGATGATTTTGCCCTAACTGCATGCAAAAGGAGGCTTGTGTTAGACCCCAGTCTAAAGATCAGTCAACAGTGTGATGCCGCAGCTGAAGAAGCCAAGGCTGCATTAAAAGGAGTATAGTTAGGGTTGCCTAATGTTTGATTTTCAAGTTTTTAATGAAGTGTCCCTTATTTTTGTGAAAAATCCCGTATTTTTAGGCAAATGTCCCTTATTTCTTATATCAAAAAGTGGCAACCCTACCTCCGAGCGACTTACAGTTTAAAATAGCATTTCACAATATAACATAGAACATTAAAACTATTTGATAATTTGTCTGATTACTTAAATGCACACCCAAAAAGCCAGGTCTTAAGTGCTTTTGCAAAAGGTGGCAACACCAACATTTCTCTCACATACGGCGGCAAAGAGTTCCATAGAGTTGGAGCATAGGTCGAAAAGGCTCTACGCCTTGTAATTTCCAGGCGTACCCCCCTAGGGCCCGGTGTGTATAGAAGATTTTCTTGGGCGGAATGAGGTAACCACTGATGGAAAAACGGAATGAGGCCGTCCCCAAGATACAAAGATCCTTGGCCGTTTTGAGCTCTAAATGCCAGGATCCGAATCTTGTAAGAGACCCGCTGTTCTATTGGTAACCAATGCAGCTGTTTCATGATCGGTGTGATATGGGACCTCATAGATCAGGGCTGTCCAACTGGTGGCCCGGGGGCCGTACACGCCCCCCAGCCTGTTGGACACGGCCCCCGCTATGCCCCCGGCCGCCATTTTTAATTTTTTTTAAAAAAAATCTAATTTTTTTTTAAAAAAATGGTGGCCGGGGGGGGGAGGCGGGGCAGGGAGGAGGAAGAGAGCTAGCTCCTCCTCCCTGCACCACCCCCTCCGTCCCTCTCTCCACGCCGAAAAGGAGCAGTAGGCGGTGCCAAGGGCAGCGCGTCACGCCAGGCCTCTGACGCGCTGCCCTTGGCGCCGCCTTCTGCTCCTTTTCGCGGGTCCCCCTCTCTAGGAAGGGTGGGGGAGATGGCGAAAAGGAGAGTAGGCAGTGCCAAGGGCAGCGCATCACGCCAGGCCTCTGATGCGCTGCCCTTGCCGCCGCCTTCTGCTCCTTTTCACCGTCTCCCCCACCCTAGGAAGGGCGGGAGGCGGCGAAAGGGAGCAGTAGGCGGCGCCAAGGGCACCGCGCCAGAGGCCTGGCATGACACGCTGCCCTTGGCGCCGCCCCACCCCGCCCCGCCCGCCCCACGCATGGCCTTGCCCCTGCTCACTGATCACCTACGGCCCCGAGGTGATCAGTGACACTTCTTCTGGCCCTTGGGTCGGAAGAAGTTGGACAGCACTGTCATAGATGAACTCGATAGAAGCCTGGCTGCTGCATTTTGGACCATCCGGATCTTCTTACTGGTTGACTTTGGGAGGCCGGCATATAAAGCGTTGCAGTAGTCCAGCCTAGTGGTGACTGTTGCATGGATTACCATTGCCAATGCTTCTTCCGGAAAGTAGGACACCAATTTCCTAGCCTGGCGAATATGAAAAAATGCCTGCTTGCTTATGGCAGTGATCTGGGCCTCCATCGTCAGCGATGAATCTAACACGACTCCTAGGCTTTTTACAGTGGCCGACGGAACCAAGGCTTCCCCATCGAAATCAGGGAGAGACTGGATTAATTCTAGCGGCTGACCAGGCCAAAAATTCTCAGTTTTTACCGGATTCACTTTCAATGTGCTCGCTTGCAACTAATTAATCTCTGCTACCAAACACAACTTAAAGTTCTCGGGAATCGCAGTTGTCCCAAGTTAGAGACGCAAGAGTAGCTGTGTATCGTCTTCCTACTGGTAGCACTCAACACCAAAACTCAACACCAAAACTCCACACCAGTCCAGCAAGTGGACGGATGTAGATGTTGACAACAGGGGTGAAAGAATAGCACATTTGGGAACTTCATAGCAGGGGTGAGAGCTCTCCGAGCTTTGGCCCATCCACTCCACCCTCTGTCTCTGGTCCCGGAGAAACGAATTGAACCATTTAAGGGCTGGACCTCGTACACCAGACATGGCCAGACGATGAGTCAACAAATCATGGTCCACGGTGTCAAATGCAGCTGTGAGGTCTAGGAGTACCAGTAGCGCTGATCCGCCTCGGTCTAACTGACGTCGAATGTCGTCAGTAATAGCCACCAAGACAGTCTCTGTCCCATGACCTGAGCGAAAACCTTTCAATTCACACAAGATCTGAACACTTTCCTGACCATAAAAGCTGTTCAACAGTTGAACTCTCTACCTCGTAGTGTGGCGGTAGCTCTGTTTCTGTAGGCTTTTAAACAGAGGCTGGATGGCCATCTGTCAGGGTGCTTTGATTATGCTTTTTCTGCATGGCAGGTGGTTGGCCCATGTGGTTTCTTCCAACTCTAGGATTCTATGCATTATGACTTGGCCCTTTAAAAATTGCAACTCTCTGCCTTCCCATGTTAGAAATATTTCTGTGCTTTAGTGGAAATAATGATGCTGCCCACAAAAATACAAATTTATTTATTTATTTATTTACATTATTTAAATCATTTGTATTCTGCCCTTCTCACCCCGCAGGGGACTCAGAGCGGATCACAATACACATATACAGGCAAACATTCAATGCCATCGACATACAACATATATGACAGACATAGAGGCAATTTAACATTCCAGCTTCTGGCCACTGGGGGGAGCTGTCACATTCCTTCATTCTTTTTCCCCGGGAGATTTTATGTCCTCGTAAATCAGTGAAATGTAACCTCCCCACTAAGTGGTACCTAAATTTCCTACTTGACAGATGCAACTGTTTTTCAGGTTGCAAAGGTCGACAGCGAGCTACATATATTGGCTGAGCGCTCACCCCGACCCGAGCTGGCCTTGAACTCATGACCTTCTGGTCAGTAGTGATCTTATGCAGCTGACTCCCAGCCAGCTGCGCCACATTCCCAGTGCACAAATACCTCCTTTTTTTTTGCCATAGCTGAGTGTCAGAATGCATGCTTTACTTACAGGTTCTATCCCTGCAACATACACATGGATTAGATATAAGCTAACATAGCCAGTATTCAAAATCCAATTTATTTATTTATTATTATTTATTATTTCGCATTTGTCTGTCGCCCCCCCCCCCCCCAACGGCACGGGCGACTTACAACAGTTCGTAAAATACAATTGTCAGATAACTCATAAACCACAGTAATACCATTAAGATGGAATTACAATTAGAACAGTTGAAGCAACAAATGGAGTCGCAGTGGGCTGACAGCTAGGCGGTGCGAGCTACAGTCTAGCTAACTCCGAAGGCTTGTTGGAACAGCAATGTCTTGACTGCTCTCCTGAACGGGAGGAGGCCCTGGGGGGCACGGATGCCGGGCGGGCAGTGTGTTCCCACATGGTAGGGGCTGCAACAGAGAAAGCCCGGTGGCGGGTTGCGGACAGATGGTAGGTCCTCACATTTGGGATGACCAGGAGGTTTAGCTCTTCGGAGCGCAGTGATCTGGTGGGATGATATGGGACAAGGCGGTCCCGCAGGTACACTGGCCCCAGACCATGTAAGGCCTTAAAAGTCAGGACTAACACTTTGAAGGCAATCCGCATTCAATTGGGAGTCAGTGCAGTTTGCGCAGGATTGGCGTGATGTGGTGGCCAATCGGGACCCCACGCCAGGAGTCGCTGCAGCGTTCTGCACCAGCTTGAGTCTCCGGATTACCGACAGAGGAAGGCCAATGTAAAGAGCGTTACAGTAGTCCAGCCTCGAGATGACCGTGGCTTGGATCACTGTGGCTAAGTCGCGCCAGGACAAGTAGGGGGCCAGCTTCCTCGCCTGGTGAAGATGGAAAAAATGCTCCCCTGCTGACGCTGGAGACGTGGGCCTCCATCGACAACAGGGGGTCCAAGGTTACTCCTAAGCTCTTAACAGAGGGCGACAGACATAATGTCACGCCGTCCAGGGTTGGAAGCTGAACATCCCTACAGCCCGGAGGACCCAGCCACAGGATCTCCGTCTTTGCCGGATTCACCTTCAACCTACTGGCCAATGCATTACAAGAAACCAAATGTGATGTTAGCAAACCGAATAACTGTGACAAAGCTGTCTCTATAAAGAAAGAAAATAGGTAAACAGCTGATAAAATGACACTGAAAGCGCTTTATGACACTGAAAGCATTTGGGACTAAAAAAAACCTTTCAAGAACCAAATAACTAACCAAATATGGGTCTACCAAAGACAATAGTAAATTTATGCTAGATTACACCAAGCACTTTACACAGCTAATTAAGCACCTTTTTCCTCCACAGCATTCAACCAATTACCTCTGGCAAAAAGCACACCAAGTGGAACCTAATCTCCATCTGTTGTTGTTCCTTAGAAAATATTTGAAAGTTCCTATTTAGAGATGCACTGTCTCTGATTCTTGGAGCAACGTCCCATGACTAGCACCTGGTCCTCCAGGACTTTGTTTAATCTCCATTAAATCTATTTTAGTTGGTGGTCTTCACCAAATGCCAACTGGAAAAAAATAACCTCCTCCTTAGTGAGATTGGAGCCCCAACCAAAGCAATTGTACACTGTCTCCTAGAGAGAAAAAACTACTTATCTACCAGTGGTATCACTTTGCTCTGCTTTCTGAGTGGCTACTATATTATTTATTTATTTATTATTTACATCATTTATATTCTGCCCTTCTCACCCCACAGGGGACTCAGGGCGGATCACAATGCACATGTACAGGCAAACATTCAATGCCATTAACATACAACATATATAGACAGACTGTTGCACCTTAGACCTGAAAGATCCCTCAGTAAACCACGTGAGACCAGCCGTGATTACCGTATTTTTCGCTCCATAAGACGCACCTGCTGATAAGACGCACCTAGATTTTAGAGGAGGAAAACAGGAAAAAAATATTTTCGCTCCCCTCTAAAATCTAGGTAAATCTTATCAGCAGGTGCATCTGGCTGACTCCTCCCCTGGCTCCCTTCCCTTCCCTCTCACCTTTTTTCGAGCGAAGAAAAGGTGGGAGGGAAAGGAAAGGAGTCAGAGGGGGAGTGCATCAGGGTCAGCTCTGGGCGCGACGCTGGCTGACTCCTCCCTGGCTCCTTCCTTCTCCCTCCCACCTTTTTCTCGCCTCGAAAAAGGTGAGAGGGAAAGGAAGGGAGCCAGGGAGGAGGAGTCAGCCAGCTGTCGTCAGCCAGAGCTGACGCGAGCCTTGGTGCACTCCTCTGACTCCTTCTTTCCTCCCACCTTTTTCGAGCGAAAAAAGGTGGGAGGGAGAGGAAAGGAGCCAGAGGGGCGTGCACCAGGGTCGCTCCGCCGCCGCAACGGACCACAGAAGAGGAGAGGCAGCGACAGGGTAAGTATATCGCCGCCCTCCCTCTGCGCCAGCGCCTCCCCCCCCTGCGTCTTGCTCCATAAGACGCAGCTGATTTTTCATCCCACTTTGGGAGGAAAAACTGCGTCTTATGGTGCGAAAAATACGGTAAATGCTTTATTTAGAATAAGTAAAAGAAGTAAAGAGATAAAAATATAGTCCTTTGATGCTCTCAGCATCTAGTATTGCAATGCAATAGTCCATGGGATAAAAGGTTCAAAAAGGGAAAAATAGTCCTGACGCCCCAATGGGCTAAATCCTGGATAAAGTCTCTGGCAACAAAAGCTTGGCAAATACTTGAGTACGAGGACTTGAAGGCCCACCGGCCCGGGCTGAAACTAGAGTACGTAGAACTTGATGCGGAAAGCTGAACTTCGGCGAGAGATACCAGGAGCCAACAGGAAGCAGCTTAAATAGGTTTTCCTTGGCGTTTCTCCTCAAGACGCACACTGCGTCGGAACTCTTTCCAATGGTTAGTCTGTGGGCCTAGCCCTCCCTTGCTCTCCGACGAGGGAAGGAATGTCTGCTCATTAGTAATAGAACCTGGGAGCTGGGGAGGCATCCATGCTTTGCGGTACCAGCTCTTCTTATCGGCCAGGGAAGAAAAAAGGCTGCACTTGCCCTTGACCACTGGTTGACACAGAGGTTCATGCAAAGGTTTACTCTCAAGCCTACTAGATGTCCTGGAATTAACATGGCTTCGGTCTGGCTGAACTATGGGACCAGGCTGGGGCCTGACACCGACATAGAGACAATTTAACATTCCAGCTTCTGGCCACCAGGGGGAGCTGTTGCATTCCTTCATTCTTTTTCATACTTCCTGGATACTTTATGGCAGGGCTGTCCAACTTCTACCGGACCTTGGGCCGGAATTCCGGTCACTGATCACCTGGGGGGCCAAGCCCTGGCTCCACCCCCCCCCCTCCCTGGCTCCCCCCTCCCGCCCCAGCAGTGCATAAATATACAATTAAAGATTATATTATTTAAATAAGGGGAGAGGGAGGGATGGATGGAACACATGAGGGGCATTAATATACAATTAAAGATTATATTATTTAAATAAGGGGAGAGGGAGGGATGGATGGAACACATGAGGGGCATCAATATACAATTACATATTATATTATTTAAATAAGGGGAGGGGGAGGGAGGGATGGAACACATGAGGGGCATCAATATACAATTACATATTATATTATTTAAATAAGGGGAGAGGGAGGGAGGGATGGAACACATGAGGGGCATCAATATACAATTACATATTATATTATTTAAATAAGGGGAGGGGGAGGGAGGGATGGAACACATGAGGGGCATTAATATACAGAATATCAAGGCAGAAAATCCCACAATCTCTGCTTTGAACTGGAATATATAACTGGCCACATTGATCAGCATTGAATGGCCTTGCATTTGAAAGGTCTGTGTGCTTTCATTCTGCCAGTTTACCCCTGGCTGATTCCATTCAGTGCAAGTCATCAAAGTAAACTTAGGTAATTGCAAAGAATGTAAATAATTCTGGGGGGAGGAAAAGGAGGGGGGAAGGGGGTGGGAGGCCTTTCCTTGAGCTCCCTCTCATTCAATTCCCCTCCCTCCTTTTCTCCTCCCCCCCCCCTCTCCTATGGCTGGCCGGTTCTCTTCTTCTCATTAAAGAGACAGTTCATGAAACGCAAATGAAGGGGTCAGAAAGGAAGGGGCTTGTGTGTGTGTGTGTGTGTCTGAGAGCCAGAGAGATCTTCCCTTTGCGCTGGGGAGAGGTGTGTCCAGGGCAGGTCCCCTCCTCTCTCTCTCTCTCTCTCTCTCTCTCTGTGTCACTCACTCACTCACTCACTCACGCTCTCAGACACACTCCCTCCCTCCCAAACCCCTTTTGCTTCCCTGGCGCTGAGGGCCTGAGCGCCTCCCAGACGGAGCAGCAGCAATCCTGAGGAGGAGGAAGCGGCGCTGCCGAGGGGAAAGCCATGCGGCTGGGTCGCTCTTCCTGTGTGCTGCCAAGGGGGCGGGGCCCGAGAGACGTCACTCCCTCCCATTGGCCCCCTCCCTCAGGAGAAGAGGAGGCGGCCAATAGAAAGCCAAGGGGCGGGACCAAAAATAATAATAAAAATAATATTTTTAATTGAAAAAATATTTTTAAAAATATTTTTAAAAATATATTATTTATTGCAGGAGGGTAAGGGGCCGTAGCCAAGGGGCTAGGGGGCCGTGTACGGCCCCCGGGCCGCCTGTTGGACAGGCCTGCTTTATGGCATCATAAATCAGTTAAATGTAGCCTCCCCACAAAGTGGCACCTAAATTTCCTACTTGACCGATGCAACTGTCTTTTGGGTTGTAAAGATCGACGACGAGCTACACAAATTTGTCAAGAACTCACCCCGACCCGGGCTGGCCTCGAACTCATGACCTTCTGGTCAGTAGGGATCTTATGCAGCTGACTCCCAGCCAGCTGCGCCACATTCCTGGTGCAGTGGTAAAAGTGCAGTGCGGTGGTAAACTACCACAAATTGAAAAAAGCCTGAAGAGCGGTACAACTGGGAAATTTCTCAATGGATATGGTGGTTGGAAGTGACCTGTGAGGTTTCCCAATTGTTTGTTTGTTTTCCTCTTTTTGTTTTGGAGAACTGGGTTTATATTTCATCCTCTCCCTCCATCGGTATGACTCTTAGCTCCAACATGGCAACTGCTTGTAGCTCAGGACTGACAGATATTGCCCTTCCCAAATAGTGGTGCATTGCTTTCTTATCAGGTTTGGGTGGAACGAAAGTCGTATTGTGGAAAGCAGATTTTTCAAAACTGTTATAAGAAATTGTAAAGCTTGCCTTTTAGGTCCTGTTTTCAAGGCTTATGTGACATTTCCAGGAAATAAATTGCACACAAAACAATGTACATATTCTCGAAGGCTTTCATGGCTGGAATCACTGGGTTGTTGTAGGTTTTTCGGGCTATATAGAAATGTTCAAGAAGCATTCTCTCCTGACGTTTCACCTGCATCTGTGGCAAGCATCCTCGAAGGTTGTGATCTCACATCCTCTGAGGATGCTTGCTATAGATGCAGGCAAAATGTCAGGAGGGAATGCTTCTAGAACATGGCCGTATAGCCTGAAAAACCTACAGCAACCCAATGTATATATTTTAAGATATGAATAGCTACAAAGCACAGAAGTCTTGAAAAATATGGAGAAACACACTTTAGTCAATGAGAGAAATTGTGTGAATTAAATAAATTGCATAAATGCCACTTTAGAAGGAACTGTGCACAATTTCAGTACAAAGTCTAGCAATCCAAAATGATAAACAAGGATGAGAAGATAATATAGACAGTTTCCACAGAAACTGAAGAAAAATGAAAATAAAATGACTTAATACCACTACCAAATCTAATCAAACAGCAAAGTAGATCTATGTGATTTCATTAAGCCAAAAATCTCAGTCCTTCCAGAAAAGGGACTCACCACGTGCCACACACTTAAACGAAGGAAGGGCTACCATTTCCTTTCTTCTTCATATTACAATGAATTCTTTAACATTATTGTTAAGGAAATTACTAGAGCTGGTTGATCCAAAAAAATGGTTCAAAACTCGCATCTGTAGGGTGATTCGACTTTGGAGTGATTTCTGAAATTTTCTTTTGAAAAACTTCAAAATTAATGAAATTTTGAAAGTTTCAGAAGTTCTTCCTTAATGTTATTAACTGTCATTAGTCACTGTATTGATCTTTGCAAACCGCTCTGAGCCCTCGGGGAGTGGCGGTATATAAAATTGAACAATAAATAAATATTATTATATTTATTGTATTTATTTATTATTTATTTATTGTATTTATTTAATAAATATTTATTTAATGTATTTATTTAAATTTATTAATAATAACTTATTTATTTATTATTTATTTATTTATTGTAAATGGCAGACACGTTTAACCCACTTTGCAAGCTGCTTTCATCCATCCCACATCAGCCTGATGCAGGATGGATGAAAGCGGCTTGCCAAGTGGGTAAAGACACCTCTTTCCCCACCTCCTTCTCACTTCCAAGCAGGATATCATCCCTCCGCAGGAGATCTGGGGGAAACCCGAGATTCCCCCTGTAGCAACCCAGCCTCCATTCCAGCCGGGGGGCCAGGGGCCCGCCCCGCAGGCACCTGCTCCACAGGGGCCTGCTCCAGGGGTGCCAATTGCTTTAGACCCATTTGCTGGAGATTCAGGTGATGAGGATGACGAGGCTTGCGGGGCCTGCATCTCCTACTGACAGTTTGCAGTGGGATGATTCTTGGCCCGAGGCCTATTCGGATGAGGAAGGTCAGGATGACACTGATTCTGATAGGATCTGGGAAACAGTGGAGGCTGAGTCCATGGAAACCGGAGGGGAGGAAAGTTCTCAGGGAGATAGCGGCACAGCTGCCGATTTGCCTGGGGAATGTTTTGATCGCAGACGAAGCTTTGAGGCCCATCGCAGGGAATGGAAACGAAACTTAGAGAGGCGTTGGGTTCCCAAAGGGGGAGATTAAATATCTGTTCCTGGGAACTATTCCTCAGTTGATCGGCCACTTCTGATTTGAAGGAGGTGTAGCGATCGTTCCTGGAGCCTTGGTTGGGCTGCCTTGCCAAGTTTCATGCCACGGACCTTGTTTTGCCTTGCCTTGCTACCACGGATTACCCTGTCTTTGGATTCCATGCTTTTTGCTTATTGAACTTCATGTGCTTTCACTTTGAGACTTTTTGACAATTCCTAATATGGCCGAACCAGGAAGCCCAAATCCAGGAGATCTAACCGCAGAGAGTCCCCAATATCCCCCTTAGCCCATGGCCTAAGTTGCACCAGTACCAGACCTTTTTTCCCCACTTCTGCCCCACTCAGTTCCATACATCACACTGCACCAACTTCGTCCCTCCCAGTACACCCAGCCACCACAGCCACCATAGCCACCATTGCCCCATCTGCACCACCTTCACACAGCAAACATCAAACAGCAAAACAATAAAACCAGGACATTTCCCCCAGCAACACCAAAACCCCCCCATGGCAACAACACATTGAACCCCATAAACAGCCCACAGCAAGACACAAGCCAAATACATTTTCCCTCCCATTCAGTCCACAGAGCACCAATGCATACATTAGAAATACTCCACATAACACTGCAAAACAATAGCATAGAACATTTCTCCGAGCGCCCACACAGTCCCACACATTGTAATAACCCTCCCAATCCCATAAGCAAACTCCTGCTTGAAAATCACAAACTCTCATCCATGCCACCAAGCCACAACAGACTGGCTAATCTCCACCCCAGCCTGTGCAAGGCCGCTGCAGTACCACCACCCACCACTAGGGCCGAAACGCCCGTCCCTCCCTCAACCGCTAACAAGAAAAATCCCAAAACAAACCAAACCCTTCAGAAAACAAACAAAACAATAAACAAGACCCTTCCCCTTCGTTCCTACCTTATTTTCCATCCTTCTCCGACTGGTCCGATTCTTCTGGCCGCTAGGGGGGCCGCGCGGGCGAGACGCACCTCTGCAGCCTCGCCCGCCCCGACGCCATCTTGGAAAAGTGGGGGCCCTTGCCGAGGGTGGGGGCTAGGAGCGGAGCGATCCGCGGATAAGTGAGATCTCCATAGGAACCAATGGATTCAGTATCCACACTTCTGAAAGTTTCCCCGATTTGCCCCGTTGTTGTCCCAAAGCACTCTGCCCTCTTCCTCCTATCTTGTCTCCACTCTTTCTTCTCCCCGTTCTCCCTCCTCAGCCTGGGGGAAGCCCGGCAAAGCAGCCGCTCGCAATCAGCGGCCTGACTCTACCGCTGGCGCGCTCAGTTCATCTGAGGACAATCGCCCCCACCTTTTTTCGCATTAAGTTCCATCAACTCTACAGCAATGGCAAATCCAAAACCGGCAGCAAATTCAACGATTTTGGACTATAGGGATCCTGAAGGGGGGAACGGGACTCCAGCCTTCTGCCAACAAGGGAGGCAGGGAGCTCAAGTACCACAACTCATTTCTCTCTGCTTTTTGACCACTTCTTCCTTGAACGAACTCAAGGTCCCTTTCCCTGACTGGAAACGGTCAGAGGGGCCCAAAAGAACAACCATGGACTATGGGGGGAGGGAAGATGCCTTTGCCTCGGTGGATCGCCTTCAGGAGGGTTCTGGGAAGGGATCCATGCGAGTAGGGGGGCCTCAAACCCATAACCCAGGTCTGTGCGAGCTGGGACCTGAAGTTCACCCAAGGACACTGATCATGGACTCTTCTTACTGCTATTCTCACTGCTCTGAGCTCAGCCCCATACAAGCGGGCACCCCCAGGATCCCTATCCTCAGACTCTCTCCCCTGATCACGGACTTTGTAGTTTCCCCGAGGACGTTTCTTCAGTTGGACATTTCCTGTTCTTTTCCCTACACATCATGGACCCTCAATGACTTTGCCTCTGCTTGGCACCCCAGCCCCAAAGGCTCTGCAGTTCTCAAGGACAGTGGAAGACTACAACTCCCAGGAAGAAAGCAGCATTGTGTTGCCTGTTTTTCTCTGGGAGCAAGAACTGTATGGGAATGTACTGGGGATAATTGCTGGGGATCTCTGTATTGCCTTGTCTATTTTGTATCCCTTATGTGTTCCCTTTTGTGTCAATGTAACCTCTAAGTTAACGCCCTCAGCAGAGAGTTCCAGGGATTAACAGAGCACAATAACCCACTTTTCTACCCATTTTACCTTGCACAAATAATAACCTTGGGGAGGGACGTTGGGTTTCTTCGTGGGGTGAGGCCCACTCTTTATGCCCAAGACTCCCCCACATATGTCCCTATCATTCTCGGAGCTTGGCCAATGATAGGGAATATGTAATGGTCATATAAACAGGACCCAAAACATGGTTGTCTCATGCGAGCTTCGGACCCTCGCAGCCAGCCCCAATAGCTCTCTCTCAGGACCATTTTAAACTAAGCAACCATGCTTCCAAACCCTGCCAGGACTCCCTTTGCGGAGAGTTCCCCTGGTGAACAAAAAATACATTTTTCTGGCCATATGATGCTTTTCACCAATATTGGGGGGGAGGTCAGGTGTTCTGTGGAACATAGATTTCTGCCATTATGGGCCTGGATCCCCCTCGCTCGTGTCCCCCCTGGGCCTCGGAGCTTGACCCCCCAGGGACTCATGGGCTCTGGCAAACCCAAGTCACTCAGCCTCCCCATAGCAGGACCACAGTGGGCAAAGTGGGCTCGGAGCTTGGCCAATGATAGGGAATATGTAATGGTCATATAAACAGGACCCAAAACATGGTTGTCTCATGCGAGCTTCGGACCTCGCAGCCAGCCCCAATAGCTCTCTCTCAGGACCATTTTAAACTAAGCAACCATGCTTCCAAACCCTGCCAGGACTCCCTTTGCGGAGAGTTCCCCTGGTGAACAAAAAATACATTTTTCTGGCCATATGATGCTTTTCACCAATATTGGGGGGGAGGTCAGGTGTTCTGTGGAACATAGATTTCTGCCATTATGGGCCTGGATCCCCCTCGCTCGTGTCCCCCCTTGGCCTCGGAGCTTGACCCCCAAGGGACTCATGGGCTCTGGCAAACCCAAGTCACTCAGCCTCCCCATAGCTGGACCAAAGTGGGCTTCGGAACCCCGCTTACCGGCTGCAATAACATATGATTTGGCCATTTTGAACTGAGAAACCATGCTCCCCGCTAGACTGAAACTCCCAGACAAAGGAGTTTCGGCCAGGACAAAAGACTCCCATTAAGGTACTCAAAGACAAACAATAAAACAGGAAGGTGGGCTTCCACATCGGGGGCCGGCCGGCCGTGAGGTATTCAGCCACAAGTTACTTCCTCCACCCAGTCGTTTTTACGTTGTGTCCTTTCTCGCCTTGCATAGCCGGCCAGGATAGGCTCGTTCGAATCTTTGCGCGCCTTTTCCCATTGGTTAAAAGCGCCGGTCGCCTCCTGGCCCAGCTGACTTTGACAGCGCCAATCAGCTGGAGCTACACGTGGGAGGAGGGCGCCCGATTCAAATGTAAATGACTGCTTTTCTATATATTGGACTGCTTTTCCATTAAAGACTATGTTTTGCCCTTGGAACCTTTGCGTGGCATTGCATCCTATTCAGCTGAATTAGATTCTTCTCTCGGTAGTGGCGTTCTTCCGTCTGGCTGAGCATTGATCTGGGTTACTTTGGGATTTGTAGTTCTGGGAAGATCATCCAGATTTGGGCCTCGATCCCCGCGGTTTAGGGGTGGCTTGGGCTCTGTCCCCTTGAGGGAAGGGCCCCTAGTCAGATTTCGGTAACACTAATTGGACAATTTACCTTTTTCACTTGTTCTTTATTACTCAATAAATAGTTAATTGATTACTGTCTCTGTGTGTGTGCTTAAGGGGCTGGGCCAGGACCCTGCATCGTGACACCCCCAGATCTGCTGGCGAGGGATGTTATTCCGCGTCCAATCCTGCAGAGGGATGTTATCCCGCTTGGAAGCCCATGGCTTCCCTCCAGGTCTGAACGGCCCCATTCAGATCTGGAGAAAAGGCGTGGGCTTCCAAACCAGGTTGGGAAGCCCATGCCTTCGCTCCGGATCTGGATGCAGGGCAGTCCAGATCCAGAGGGAAGCCATGGACTTCCAAACCCATGCCTTCCCTCCACATCCAAAGGGCCCAAAGCCATCCTGAAAAAGCAGCCTCAGATTCAAAACTACAATTTCACTTCCGGGTTGCTTAAAGCCCTTCAAAAACTATTCAGAAGTGATTTAAGTACGAATTTAATACGACTTTTGTAGCTTTACGACGAACCTAACCACCCCTAGAAATTACCTTGTTGAACAGGGGTTGAATGGTTCATTGGAAAATATAGGAATAGTTTTCAAATATAAAGATCAGAAGGATTCATTACTCTAGTGACCAGACAAGTTACATAGTGAAATTCAACCTGTCTTGAAGGGCTGAATGCTAGAGTAGCTGAAGAACTGTTATATGGAAGTTTTCAAATGAGAGCATGATATCCCAGGAATAAAAGGGGAATCTTTTTTTCTGTTTCTTTTTACTAATTACTCCTAAACTAACTGCATTGTCATATGGAAAAATGAAATATTATTCATTTATTTATTATTTCGCATTTGTCTGTCACCCCCCCCCCCAAACGGCTCGGGGCGACTTACAACAGTTCATAAAATACAATTGTCAGATAACTCATAAGCCACAGTAATACCATTAAGATGGAATTACAATTAGAACAGTTGAAGCAAGAAATGGAGTCGCAGTGGGCTGACAGCTAGGCGGCGCGAGCTACAGTTTAGCTAACTCCGAAGGCTTGTTGGAACAGCAATGTCTTAACTGCTCTCCTGAACGGGAGGAGGCCTTGGGTGGCACGGATCCCGGCGGGCAGTGCGTTCCACAGGGTTGGGGCTGCAACAGAGAAAGCCCGGCGGCGGGTTGCGGACAGATGGTAGGTCCTCACATTTGGGATGACCAGGAGGTTTAGCTCTTCGAAGCGCAGTGATCTGGTGGGATGATATGGGACAAGGCGGTCCCGCAGGTACACTGGCCCCAGACCATGTAAAGCCTTAAAAGTCAGGACTAACACTTTGAAGGCAATCTGGCATTCAATTGGGAGCCAGTGCAGTTCGCGCAGGATTGGCGTGATGTAGTGGCCAATCGGGACCCCCGCCAGGAGTCGCGCTGCGGCGTTCTGCACCAGCTTGAGTCTCCGGATTACCGACAGAGTAATTATTAGCAGTAATAATGTGTTGTTAAAAAATAACAATATTTTAGAGCTCATCCAAGGTTGTCACCAGTACTGAGCAATAAGACATTAAATATATGCAAAATTCCTTTTACACGTAATCCCTGTATGGAAAAAAGGTACAATAAGACCACCTGGTAGTTAGCAGAATGAATGACAGTTTGCATTTAGTCAAGACACAAAGCATGTATCAACACTAGGCCTGTTTAGGTTCGTCGGATAGAGCTGAAATTCGGCTGTAATTCGGATGTTTTTGACTTCTGAAGCGATTCCGAAAAGAGTTAAGGAAACAGGAAGTGGATTCGCCATTCCGAAGTCTCCATTGCCATATTCGTATGTGGCTCGTATGTCATTTCCGCCCTTCTCTATTTTTGTCCCATTGTGTTTAAAATGTCTTAAATGTTTATTAATGTGTTAAATGTGTTCAATATTGTGTACCTGTCTGGCTAGTTTTGTCAGTAGTAGCGGTAAAAAATGGAGGAAAAGGAAATCCCCCAAGTTTTGACTGTACCTTGTGCAGGTTTCTGCGCATTGTGCAATCGTGGACGCCATTAACAAAGCCATTCCGAATTTCAGAAGTACATCCGAATCAATTTCGCAAAAACCGCTGAAAACTTTGGAAGTCTATGCAAACACAATACAACAGGGAAGGTTGCTGTGAAATCACTCAACAATACAGAACCAGTCAGACAAGGTAGATTAATTCATATATTATAGTATAGCAAAGGACAACCCAGGCAGGTTGAATAAACATGAACATAAACTCCCCAAATGGGGCTCCTGCCTCTGCAAAAATCAATACAGTATAGTCCCTCAATCATAAATGGAAAACCAATGTTCCAAATTAAAGTTCAACAATCAAGGAGGGACGATACTATGTCTCCCAGTGGAGAGGGGTTGATAGTGAAAGAACCGCTCAGAGTACTTGTAATCCACAGACCGCTATGGGTATTTATAATCCACAATGGGTGTTAACAGCGGAGAAGGCATGTGAAGGAGATACACTGGAGCATGGAAGATCCGGATTATAGAGTCCCTTCAAGGTGTTGGTTTTAACCTTTAGGGCCTTGCACGGTCTAGGGCCTGAGTACCTAAGGGACCGCCTTACCCCGTGTATTCCCCCAAGATCACTGCGCTCGGAAGAGCAGAACCCGTTGGTTATTCCATCACCCCGCTCCTGCCCCCTGTCCAGCACAAGACAGCGGGCCTTTTCTGTCGTGGCTCCCATGACTTAGAACTCACTGCCTAGCCACGTTCGGGCGATCCACGAACTTGGCCCTTTTCGAAGGGCCTGCAAGACTGCCCTCTTCAGACTAGCGTTTGGCTAGCCTGAATGTAGATGCATATTACCGTCCGAGTTAAGATCTGTAATTTACTGGCTACTGGCTATGTATTGTGCATTTTACTGAATTTTACTGTATGTTTTATTGTGTATTTTATTGCTATTGTGATCCGCCCTGAGCCTGCAGGGAGGAGCGGAATATAAAACTGAATAATAAATAAATAAATAAATGGTAGTTATTCCGGCGGTGCTCTGCCAGGTGTATCCCAAGGGTGTTGTGGCCGACGAGGACGCCAATGCTGAGGAGTCCACCCTCGTTTCGACCCCAATGGGGTCTTTTTCAAGGCCAACAGATTCAAATAGTATCCTCACAGTGTGAACTTCATGGGTCAAGCAGTAAGCATATCTTCAGTGTGTAGACGTGGGCTTACTATCCTGAATGGAAGTCTATCAGATACGAGGCACCAGAGCCCCCTACATCCGAAGTGAGTTTTGAAGACTTTTTTCCGTGATAAAACAGGCCTAATCAACACTTGATTCATGCTTCCCTAGTGAGAAGAAGAATGTAGTACCCACAAGCTAGATGCTATATTAATAAAGTCAATGATAGATCTGATAACTTCTGTAATGCCCTGTAAAGAGGCTACTCAAATGAACCGGCTGGACAGGGTGGACCCTCTTTTACTGATCCCACCGCTGCCACAAATTTGTAACGATGAGGTCACTACGTATCTGACCTAATGTAAAAGGGTGTTGTATAACTTTAATTTAAGGATCCCTTAAACATGAAGAGATTAGCCACCAGATTGTGAGGACTGTTGTTGTTATCTGTTATCTAGGAGGGTCTGTCACCAATTATTGTGGGACTTCAAACTGTGTAACAAGACAGGTTAAAAACACTTTCCTGTCTTGCTTTACTCTGAGGCTGGACTTTTAAAATACGGAACAGAGAGAGATTGTTGATGAAAAGAACAATAACAGTTTATTTATAGCTTGGCACAAAAGCGTGATGGATACGTTATAACTTCTTAGAGGCTCAACTCATCATGGTTACATCGGTATTGTAGAAGATACAAAGTTTAAAATGTTTGACTGTTACTATTACTCAGTTAGATCAGTATGTAACTATCTCACACAGAGACCTTCTTTCCTCCTATAGGCACCTTGCCTATCTCTAGCCCTCAGGCTCTATACAAACAGACTGGCTCGCAAGCTCAGCCTACTAGAACTGTCTCTCTACAGCTCCAAAACCAGACTGCCCTCAGAACCTGCTCTCTCCTAGAGCTGGGCTGACAGTTAAACTGTCAAAATTCAAACTTCCCCAGAATTCTATTCTTGGCTGTGGCAGAAAGCTGTTGACTCCTCCCACCTCTGCCTCACAGCCATGTTGCTATGACAACTCTTCCCCAAGATGGGCCTTCACTGAAGAAGTGCACCTTCCCTAAACATCTAAACATCTCAATACATATTCAATCCTCAATCCTATAATAAAAAATAAACACTTCTGCACATGCCCTATTTCAGATGATGTGGCAAACCATGGTTTCCTTCTCCATAAACCATCTGCATCAACTGTTGGGCTATCTCAGTTTCCTCCCTTTGCCATATTTTTGGTTTGCTAATATAAGACATTGGAAGTACCATCTTTGGTTTTAAACAAATTAACAGTTTTAGGTGACATCTGAACTTGCAGAACGGTGGCTTTTAAAAACTGTGGTTTGAGAATAAGCCAGGATCTCACACTGTTTTGTTGTTCAATCTAGCCTGTTCTAGCTAAATGCCAAACAAACGAAACTCTCCAGGTTTTAATGGGGAAATGAGGATGATTAAACAGAAGTTGAAAGTTTTTTGCCCATCCTACTCTTTAGCATTTGACAGCCTGTTTTCAATATGAACAGAAGCTTTACAGAGAGCTGATTACATTAAGAATTCCTTTCTGATTTAGCATCTCAAACCCCCTTTCTCATTACCTTCTTGTAAGCAAATAAATGGACACTCAATAATAATGGCTATTCCTCTGATGTAGCTGATTATCAAGAATGCTTCAGAATCATAACTGCATTAACCAGATATTTTAATGAAGTTTAAAGGAACAGAGGAGGAGAAGAATTGAGTGAGAGATTAAGTTCATTTGTTTTAGGGGAAGCCAAGGTTTGCTTCAACTGATTTAGGCCAGCATATAAGTATCCAAGCATATTTTATTTTGTTTATTTATTTACATCATTTATATTCCGCCCTTCTCACCCCACAGGGCAGTGTTTCCCAACCTTTTTTGAGCCGCGGCACACTTTTAACATTAAAAAAAATCCGGGGGCACACCACCAACCAAAATGACACAAAATGACACTCTAACACAGTAAAGAACGGCTGGGGGTGGTGACCTGCTGGGAGTGCCGAAGCCGGGGAGGAGCCAGGCCACGCCATGCCCCACCCTTCCCCCCGGCTTCAGTTCTCCCACAGCTTCACCAGCTTTGAGAGGGCAGTGCCAAGCCAGCATTGGGCTGTCTCTGCCACCGCTAGCTTGGCACTGCCCCCTCAAGGCTGGCGAAGCTGTGGGAGTGCTGAAGCCGGGGGGAAGGGGCGGAGCCAGGCTGCGTCATGCCTCCCCTCCCCCCGGCTTCAGCTCTCCCACAGAGGAGGAGCATGAGCGGTGGACGGGCTTCAGTGGGTGGGGCTCCTCCATGTGGCTTCAACAAGCAAGGGGCGAGAGTCATGGAGAGAGTCATGGCGGATTGGAGGCTGGTTGGGGAAACGGCCGAAGGAGGTGGCACCCCAGTCCCTTCTTTTTCTTTGCCGCCACCTGGCCCTTCCTCCTCCTCCCCCAAGCAGCAGGTGTTTGAAAAGAGGAGGGAGGAAGGAAGGGGGCAGAGAGCTTTTCTCGCGGCACACCTGATGATCGCTCACGGCACACTAGTGTGCCACGGCACACTGGTTGAGAAACACTGCCACAGGGGACTCAGGGTGGATCACAATGCTCATATACAGGCAAACATTCAATGCCATAGACATACAACATATATAGACAGACACTCATAGGCAATTTAACATTCCAGCTTCTGGCCACCAGGGGGAGCTGTCGCATTCCTTCATTCCTTTTCATACTTCCTGGAGATTTATGGCCTTGTAAATCAGTTAAATTAGCCTCCGCACAAAGTGGTACCTAAATTTCCTACTTGACAGATGCAACTGTCTTTCAGGTTGCAAAGGTCGACAATGAGCTATTTTAAAAAAATAATTATTTTTTAAAAAAAATTATTGAAAAGAAACATATTTGAACAGATAATCATTATCCATTGCAAACAATGGGAGAACTTGAACACCCAAAACTTGAGCCAACAATGCATGGAAGGACAAAGTGTCTCTATCCATGCCATGCAACTTCCAAAATATAATATTCAGAGCCCTGTCATTAGGCACTTCAAGTACCAGGTGTAGGCCATCCATGATATTGGCATGAGCAGCAGTCCCGTGGTGTTTCCCAACCAGTGTGCCAGGGCACACTAGTGTGCCGTGAGTGATCATCAGGTGTGCCGTGGGAAATTGGAACCTCGGGGGGGGGGGGGATGGAGAGTCTAATGTGTTGAAGTATACAAACCCTAAGAAACCTACCTCGGTAAAGGCACAAAATTACAAACAGCCCCCCTCCCCACCCGTTGTCTACTTGGTCTCTCCCTCTCCATGCATTGGGAAGGCCCGTCTCCCTTTCCCCAAGTAGAGACTTCCTATTGCCTCCTGGGGGTTCTGTGTGGGAGGTTTGGCCCAGTACTATCATTGGTGGGGTTCAGAATGCTCTTTGATTGTAGGGGAACCACAAATCTCAGCAACTACAACTCCCAAATGTCAAGGTCTATTTCCCCTGAACTCCATCTGCGTTCATATTTGGGCATATTGAGTATTCATGCCAAGTTTGGTCCTGATCCAACATTGCTTCAGTCCACAGTGCTCTCTGGATATAGGTGAACTACAACTCCAAAACTCAAGGTCAATGCCCACCAAACTCTTATAGCATTTTCTCTTGGTTATGGGAGTTCTGTGTGGGAAGTTTGTGTCTTTCTGCCATTCCTGCCAGGATATCTATGTTGAGTTCATCGAAACAGGCCCAGGTTTCACACTGAGTGTATAAATACATTTGAAAACATATGAACTATATGTATGACTGTGTTAGAGTGTCATTTTGTGTCATTTTGGTTGGTGGTGTGCCACCAGATTTTGCAAATGTAAAAAGTGTGCCGCGGCTCAAAAAAGGTTGGAAATGCAGTCACATCGCTAGTGCTTAAGTAAGCTTTTTGGCTACCTTCTGCACATGGAACTGGAGATATGTCATCTTGTTGTTCACTGTAGGCCTCGTTTTAAAGAGCATTTAAGACATATTAAGAATCTCCCACTTTGCATTCAATGTCCACATCAACGTAATTTTCCGTCAGCTACCTCAGTCACTGGTTGTTTCCTCAGATCCTCTCCTACCTGTCCAGCAACAAGAGTGTTTAATTCACAAACTGACTCTATAGAGAAGGCAGGGGGAGAGATCGCAAATGGCACATGCCAGATTATTAATTCACCAAATGCAACTCAAGCAGCATGGATCCTCACCCATCAGGGAAGCTTTTAGCTTCAAACCGTAGAATGGCTGACAAAAGAAGAAAGGATTTGCCAGCTGCTAAGCATTCGTTTTGGCTTGGCAGATCACACATTCGTTGGCACAAACCTGCCTGGCAAGCAGTGTCGATTCTAAGGCCTGGAGCAGCTGGATCCAGGATGATTCAGATCTAATCCAAAGTGTCATACACTAACCAGCCGAAGTGATTAATTACTGAAAACCAGAATGATAAACAAAAGCAATTTATTTTATAGGAGTGAGGAACACACAGAGTACGGCTGTGGCTTCAGAATCACATTGCACTGTGGTCTCTTGGAAACCTCAGGACATATCAAACAATACGTGGAGATGGTTGCTTTCATCTTCATTCAGTAGTGCCCAGACTTGAAGGGATGCTGTGCCTTTAATAGTTTGGTGGCAGAGGAAGATCGAGCAAGGAAGGCTTTGCCAATCTTGACAGGAGAAATGTCATTTTCTCAGAGTTGCTCCAGCAAATGGCATTCCAGCACAAGAAGTTCCAAAGCAAAAGGAGTGGGTGTTCTCAGAAGACGTAAAGGGAGTAGACAGAGAAGGGTTTCTTGGAAGATATTCAAGGTTTAATGTTCACTTCAAAGATATCACAAATCAAAATAGAAGGGTAAGTGGAATGTATGCTGTTGTAAATCACAGGTCACACACTTTCGGCCATAGCAGTCCCGGGAATGCATCTATCCATGTGTAAATCACTAGTAGTATCCAAACAAATGTTGCGGGACAGGCAGAAAGGAGATGGGTCAACGGTCAACTACAGGCCTCGCCGTTTCGCCTAATTAGGCTTCGTCCGGACCCGAAAGCAAACAAAATATAGTGCACAGTGTCAATTCCACTGGTCCAAAGGTTCGATATAATATTCAAATTCTAATCATCCTGAAGGAGGTGGGCACAGCCACCGGTATGGTCCGAGCGTTCGACCACACTACTAGTGATTTATCTTTGAAGTGAACATTAAACCTTGAATATCTTCCAAGAAACCCTTCTCTGTCCATTCCAGCACAAGAAACCTGAGCAGCATGGCACGTGCAGCCATATTGCGTTGCCCTTGCAAATCCTTGTATTATTTGCAGCAAAGCTCTAGCCCCCCCAAAATGAAACATAAATTGTGCCTTGGCAGGACTCTCTCCATTAGGTTATTGCAGAAACCGGAAGTTATCTGAATGGTCAGAGGCTACTTAATGCTTAATTTCATTTCTTTTGTATTTGTTTATCCAGAGGTTCAAATAGGACACGTGGTGTAGCTATTTTAATTAAAAGCACAATAGACTTTCAGGTGGAAAAAATAAAAAGGGATTCAGAGGGGAGGTGGGTAATGATAAAAGGAAATATAGGAAAAATCAGAATGACATTGGTCTGCATATATGCCCCAAACAAAAATAAAAAAGATATATAAAACAAGTATTTAGAAAGGTGGATGAGTTTGCACAAGGGGAAGTGTATTGTGCGGGAGATTAGTAACAACAAGGCAAAATAATAACAGGAAGTTAAATATAAGGGAATACAACATGCAGGATCTATTAGAAGGGGAACCAGAGAACAATAGGGGGACATATTATTCAGGAAGACATGATACATATAGCAAAATAGATTACATTCTTGGGAAAAATACAAACCAATCATTAATTCTAGAGGCAAAAACACTTCCAATACATCTGTCAGATCATGCACCACTAAGAGTAAAAGTAAAATTAGAAATAGAGAAAAAAGAAAGAATCTGGAGATATAATACAATTTTAAACAGCAGGCATGGTTTAGAACCCAAAAATAGGGAATTGAAAATCTAATGGGGGGGGGGGGGATTTTTTTTGGATTAGTAATAAAAAGACTTACAAAAGAATTCCAAAAATTTCTAAAATGTAACGTAATTACTAACGAAATTCGTTAGTAGTTCTAAAGTAGGCAAAGCAGGGAAACAGGACTGACACTGTTTTAAGCACAGGCAAATCAAGGGGCAACATTTCCCTTGGTTTCCTTGCAGGGAGATATAATGCATTAATATATTATTATTAATATTATTATTATAAAAGGACAGGGTTTCTTTGCAGGGACATATAATGCATTAATATATTATTATTAATATTATTAAATAAAATAGTTGCCAATGCCCACCTCTGGTGCAGGCCTTGCTAATCTGTAGAGTTCTCCTCACTCCAGCTTTTTCCCATTCAGTTTTACCATAGCAGGACCTCCGTTTGAACTCTATGGCTTTTCTTGATTCTGAACTCTTCCTTCTCCTCTCCGTGCTCTTTTCACTCCTGCTGCCCTTCTCTCAGCAGTTCTTATGTCCTTCTACTCTGTCCTTCTATCTAAACCCCTTCCTGGGTGTTTAAATCGCTTTTTCGTCAGTCCTCCAGCCCCTCTAGGAGTCCCGATCTGGATCTCTCTATCGTTTCTGGCTCCTTTTCACTTCCTGGAGGAGGCCTTTCACTCTAATTAGGCTCCAAGCATGGAAAGGCCTCGATTTGACTGTGAGTTATGTCTGCAAAGCTATTTTGGAGGGGGAAATTTTCCTGTTGGGTGGGCATCCAAAATAGTTACTAATCTAATGAAAATTTGGGCCCAGGGGGTGCGGAAAAGAAAGTCCACTTCCAGGATTGGCCCTGCGATGCGTATAAACTTGAAAGTCCCATACATACGAATCCCTTCCGATTTCTTTTCATTTTCATAACTTTTTTCTCATGCCTATTAAACAGTAGAGAGCAAGAGTATGAAATAATTAGGAAAGAAATAATCAAGTATTTTGAGATTAACAATAATGGACAAGTAAGCAAAGATATAATTTGGGATGCCAGCAAGGCTGTGATCAGGGGTCATTGTATAAGTCTAGAGGCAAACCTCAGAAAGAGATGGAGATACGAACAGGATAAGAGAATAAAAGAAATAGAAACTCTGCAGTACAAACATAAAATAACTAGGGATAAAATGATCTGGAGAGAATTAAAGGAGAAGAGAAAACAATTAGAAGCTTTTGAGGAAAGGAATATAATGAATAAGTACTTATATGTTAAGAGTTATTCCCAAAGTTGGAACATAAAATCAATGAAGAGGATGGCTTATTATTTGAAAAAAAAAAGGAAAAACTTGGATAAAGAGATTAAAAGATGAAAAAGGGAGAGAACAAGAGGAGCAAAGTAAGATCAGGGAGATAATGACAAAATATTACAAGGATTTATACAAGGAGGAGGGGGTAGCACAAGGGAACTTAAATATCACGGGGGAAAATTGCAGAGGAAGACAGAGAGTTGTTAAATCAACCAATAACACAAGAGGAAATATTAAAGGTAATTAAAGGGTTAAAGGGGGCTAAGTCACCAGGGCCAGATGGATTCCCAGCGGAATTTTATAAAGTATATATTGAAGAACTGTTAGCACATCTAACAGAGTTGTTTAATGAAATATACACTAAGCAAAAAGTCCCACAAACATGGAAAGTTTCAGAAATTATCACCATACCAATTTCAAAATGCTCATTTACAAGTACACGCAGGCTTACAATTCTGTCCTCACACTTACTTGGGAGCAAATTGAAACTTAATCAAGACAAGACAGAGGTCCTCCTGGTCAGTTGGAAGGCTGAACAGGGCATAGGGTTACAGCAAGTGTTGGATGGGGTTACACTCCCCCTGAATTATTTATTTATTTATTTCCATCATTTCTACCCCGTTTTTTCTCAACCCCCGAGGGGGGACTCAGAGCGGCCTAACAACAGCAACGATTTGATGCCACATAGTATACATATAATAAAAGCAAACAGTTAAGAATACAATACATTAAAATACAGCTAAAATTAAAATGCATTAAAAATACAATTAACATTAAAATGCATCGTGTTCATTCACAACAGTTAAAACAGTGTTCCATCCATGAGCATTAGGTCTTGTCCACCAGATTGCCATCTCAATCCAATCAAAGTGCCGTATCGTGCTAAAGTGCAAACGCTTGGTCCCATAACCAGGATTTCACTTTTTTTCTGAATGCCGGGATGAAGCTGATCGAATATCGAATATCAATAGGGAGTGCGTTCCACAGACGGGGAGCCACCACCGAGAAGGCCCTATCCCTCGTCCCCACCAACCGCATTTGAGATGTAGGCGAGAGCAGGGCCTCCCCGGATGATCTTAAGGTACAGGATGGGACGTAGCGGTTGATGCATTTGGACAAGTAAGCTGGGCCAGAACTGTATAGAGCTTTAAAGGTCAAAACCAGCCCTTTGAATTGAGCTCGGAATTGGACAGGCAGCCAGTGGAGCTGACAAAACAGGGGGGTGGTATGCTCCCTGAATGTAGCTCCCGTTAGTAGTCTGGCTGCCGCCCGTTGGACTAATTGCAGTTTCCGAACTGTCTTCAAAGGCAGCCCCACTTACAGTGCATTGCAGTAATCTATTCGGGATGTGACCACAGCGTGGACCACCGTAGCCAGATCAGACTTCCCAAGGTACGGACGCAGGTTCCAGCTTGGGAGTGATCCTGGACTCATTGCTGAGCCTGGAACCCCAGGTTTCAGCGGTGGCCAGGTCAGATTTTGCACAGTTAAGCCTCATGCACCAGCTGCGCCTGTACCTTGGGAAGTCTGATCTGTTCATGCTCTGGTCACATCCCGAATAGACTACTGCAACGCGCTCTACGTGGGGCTGCCTTTGAAGACAGTTCAGAAACTGCAATTAGTCCAATGGGCGGCAGCCAGATTATTAACTGGAGCTATATACAGGGAGCATATCACCTCCCTGCTGTGTCAGCTCCACTGGCTGCCTGTCCACTTCCAGGCTCAATTCAAAGTGCTGGTCTTGACCTTTAAAGCTCTATACGGTTCTGGCCCAGCTTACTTGTCTGAACGCATCTGCCGCTACGTCCCTCCTCGTAATTTAAGATCATCTGGGGAGGCCATGCTCTCGCTCCCGCCAACTTCTCAAATGCGGTTGGTGGGGACGAGAGAGAGGGCCTTCTCGGTGGTGGCCTCCCGTCTGTGGAACGCACTCCCTATTGATATACGATCAACCCCATCCCTCCTGGCATTCAGGAAAAAAGTGAAAAGTGGGACCAGGCTTTTGCACATTAGCACAATACAGCACTTTGGATTAGAATTGTAATTGGTAAGTTGATGGTTATGGCTCAATGTTTATGTGGTGGATGGAACTCTGTTTTTAACTTAAGTGTATGTGTATTATGTGTCAAGGCTAATTGTATTTTAATTCTGAATGGTTATGGTTTTATATTGTATTAGCTGTACCCGGCACGCGTTGCTGTGCCCTATTTAGGAGATGCGAGAAAGTCTCAGCCCTTTGCCTTATCCTCCTCTGACAGTTTATTATGGGTCGGAATGTTCATGTTGGCTGGCCAGTACAGGAGTTATGGAAATCCGCCCTTATTGGCAGCCAATCACGTTGTCAGAATGTAGAGGCTGGGAGAGTCGTTGGCAGCCCCGGAGGATGCTGGGAAATGTAGGGTTTTTTTACTCATTGTTTTGGGGGCCTTTTAGGTTTTGGGTGGGAAAGTTTCTTTGCTACAAACATACCTTGCTTGAGGCCTATTTCTGTTGGCAAGTTTGGTGTTTCTGCGTTGTAAGGTTTCTCTGTTTGGGACGGTCTTTCCATGATATAGATTTATATTGTGTATCGGCATCGAATTGTTGCCTTTTGTTAGGCTGCTCTGAGTCCCCCCTCGGGGGTTGAGAAGAGATGGGTAGAAATGATGTAAATTTATTTATTTATTTATTTATTTATTTATTCGGCTTTTATGCCGCCACTCCCCGCAGGCTCGGGGCGGCTCACAGCCAGCAGGTAAAACAACATACAGTATACAAAGAGTTAAAATGCAGATAAAATACACAGTAAACTATACGTCGTTATTAAAAGCCACGGTTGGGGAAGTGACAGTGGTCGAGGGGTTAGATGGCTGGGGCCCAAGCCTGAAACGCTGGAAAGATAATAATAATAATAATAATAATAATAATAGCAAGCTCTGTTGGATCCAGCAGAGCAACTCTTTGAGTAAACATGCATAGGTCTTGTCCGACTAAAAGAAAATCTAGCTTAGCAAAGCATCCTTGATGTTTGAGACACTGCAGCTGTTAATAACCTGTTTTTCTGGGTGGAGGAAAAGCCATTTCAGCCAGACATAAAAGCTACATCTTTTGTTCCTATTCCGAAAGGAATGTTACAGGAGATGTGAGAATGCTGATTTCCAATGGCTGACCAAACTAGCTATGTTATTTCTGTAGTGCAATCAATTTCCATTCACTTTTAAGCACTGGGTCCTAATGTTCCTAGCCTGCAACTGCAGCCCATTAAAAAGTTATTTATTTTATTGTTCACCGGTCTGATTCAGCCTAAGCTCATGTGTGTCAAAAATACTAGTAATCAAACCACAATGAGCAGTGGAGAATGTATCAACAAACAAACGCAAAGGACAAAAAAAGCAATGAAAAGGTAGGCTGTGCATAAGCCTTCAATTGGACACGATGATAGATTACATATACAAAGAGTGCATTGATTGATTGATTGATTTTATTTTATTTACTTTGCTTCTAGACCGCCTCTCTCAGCCCGAAGGCAACTCGAGGCGGTGTACAAATAGCAGGAACTGCTCAAGACAAACAAATCAACAATTATCAATACAATTCCAACATAAACAATTTAGCATTTAACGTTAAAAACACAATATTAGTGTCTCATTAATTAAATCGACTTCCAATTGCATCGTCGTCGTTCCTTAGGTCTCTATTTGATAATCATACTACATTTGCAAATGCCCGGTCAAATAGCCAGGTCTTGACCTTCCTGCGAAATGTCAGGAGGGAGGGGGCTGATCTGATGTCATTAGAAAGGGCGTTCCAAAGCCGAGGAGCCACCACTGAAAAGGCCCTGTCTCTCGTCCCCACCAATCGCACCTGCGAAGCAGGCGGGGCCGAGAGCAGGGCCTCTCCGGATGATCTTAAGCATCTTGAAGGTTCATAAGAAGAGATGCGTTCGGACAGGTAAGTTGGACCAGAACCGTTAAGGGCTTTAAAGGCTAAAGCCAGCACTTTGAATTGTGCCCAGTAGCAAACTGGTAGCCAGTGGAGCTGGCGCAACAGGGGTGTTGTGTGCTTCCTGAGTGCTGCTCCTGTTATCAACCTGGCTGTTGTCCGTTGGACCAGTTGAAGCTTCCAAGCAGTCTTCAAAGGCAGTCCCACGTAGAGTGCGTTGCAGTAATCTATACGGGATGTAACCAGAGCATGGACTACCGTGGCCAAGTCAGACTTCCCAAGGTACGGGCACAGTTGGAGCACAAGTTTTAGCTGTGCAAATGCTCCTCTGGTCAGCGCCGAAACCTGGGGTTCCAGGCTCAGCGATGAGTCCATGATCACACCCAAACTGCGAACCTGCGTCTTCAGGGGGAGTGTAACCCCGTCCAACACAGGCTGGAACACACAATCTCAATTATCACACACAATCTAATACCAAATATCAAAGAGATACATATCAAAACACTACTATATATAGATCGCAATATGGGTAAAAACATGGTGTAAAGTCCGCTGAAGTGAGGGTACCTCAAGAGTAGCGCTGGGGTCCACTGTGGAAAATAGTCCCGCCGAAAGTCCGGTATGGGTTGGAAATAATCCGATTCAAGGTAACGATGTCATGGCACAATACCAAAGAACCAAAATGGAGTGGGGCTTACTCTGAGGACTGGGCCTTGAAATGTCAGTGGTGGAGATAGAAACGTCAGTGTCCTGCAGTGATATCAAAGGACGCCAGACCAAGCCGCGATGGTGGAGCTGCAAGGCCTGACCCGTTTCGTTAGAGGTAGGCTTTTTCAAGCGGAGAATTACAGCAAAATATAAGTATATCCAGGACGCTTAGCATGACATCGTTACCTTGCATCGGATTATTTCCAACCCATACCAGACTTTTGGCAGGACTATTTTCCACAACGGACCCCAGCGCTACTCTTGAGGTACCCCCACTTCAGTGGACTTTACACCACATTTTTACCCATATTGCGATCTATATATAGTAGTGTTTTGATACGTTTCTCTTTGATATTTGGTATTAGATTGTGTATGATAATTGAGATTGTGTGTTCCACAGGCCCGGATTACGCGATTGTGGCACCCTAGGCCACACTCTTGAAGCACCGCCCTCGCTCCGGGGGGGGGGGGTGCTTGCAGGGGCGGGGCTGCTTGCGGGGGGCGGGACCTCTTACTGGGGACGGGGCCGCCCCGCTGCTCGCACCGACCCTGCCCATCTTCCTTCATTGACTGAAGGAAGAAGGGCGGTGCCGGCGTGAGAAGCAGGGAGGGGGTGGCGCCGGGACTTCCCTCCGCCCCCTCCTCTCTCTTGCATCAGGAGGGGGCGGAGGGAAGTCCTAGGCCCCCTCCCCACTGCTCGCGCCGGCACCGCCCCTCTTCCTTCACTGACTGAAGGAAGAGGGGCGGGGCCTGCGTGAGCAGCAAGGAGGGGGCGCTTACGCCGCCGCGCACATGCGCACTTTCCCCCGATTTTTTTCCGATTTTTTTTTAACTTTTTAAAAAACTTTTTTTGGGGGGTCCGGATCTGCTGCCCCCCCAAAGGTGCCGCCCTATGCACTGGCCTAGGGTGGCCTTATGGGTAATCCGGATTATGCGATTGTGGCACCCTAGGCCACACTCTTGGAGCACCGCCCTTGCTCCGGGGGGCGGGGCCGCTTGCGGGGGGTGGGGCCGCTTGCGGGGGAGCGGGACCACTTACTGGGGGCGGCACACCCCCACTGCTCGCGTTGGCCCCACCCCTCTTCCTTCTTTGACTGAAGGAAGAAGGGCGGTGCCGGCGCGAGCAGCAGGGAGGGGTCCTAGAACTTCCCTCTGCTCCCTCCTCTCTCTTGCATCAGGAGGGGGTGGAAGGAAGTCCTAGGCCCCCTCCCCACTGACTGAAGGAGAAGGGGCGGGGCCGGCGTGAGCAGCAGGGAGGGGGTGCTTCTGCCACCGCGCACATGCGCACTTTTTCCCCAATTTTTTTCCCGAATTTTTTTTACTTTTTAAAAAAAATTTTTGCGGGGTCCGGATCTGCTGCCCCCCCCCCCCAAAGGTGCCGGCCCAGGCCCTGGCCTAGGGTGGCCTTATGGGTAATCCGGGCCTAGTGTTCCTTAACCAATGCACTCTTTGTATATGTAATTTATCATCGTGTCCAATTGAAGGCTTACGCACAGCCTATCTTTTCATTTCCTGTTTGTCCTTTGCGTTTGTTTGTTTGTTAAAAATACTACTAATAACATGGATCTTGAAGGCATCTCTCTGTATAGGTATGTAGAAAATTGAACTAGGTAACACAAGCCATGCAGCAAATCCCTTTGAAAGCAAGGAAGCTTTCAATTATTAGAAAGAGTTCTGTAAAGCAGAAGCTAAAAGACTTTTCAATAGAAGGAGCTCCACCGGGTGTTATGTCACTATAGGGCAGGGTGACCTTAACTCTGTGTATTTGAAAAAAATAATAATCAAAGAATGAAGACTGTTACCTGCTACAGGTATTGTTTTTGACATTGCCACAATTTGTCTAAAGATGTATCTACACTGTAAAATCAGTGTGGTTTGATACAACTGTAACTGTCATGGCTCAATCCTATGAGATTTGTAGTTTGATGAGGCACGAGCATTCATTGAAAGGGAAAGCTAAAGACCTTGTGAAACTATAACTTCTATGATTTCATAGCCTTGGAGTTAAAATATGCCGAACTGCATTAATTCTACATTGCAGATACATCTTCAAACTAATTTATATCCTTTTCTAGTTAATGGTAAAAATTAGGGCCACATAGATTTTCCCAATGGTTTGATTTTTTTTTAAAGGAAAGAAATGGCTATGTTGGAAAGCAGGGTTATTTCTTCAAAACGTTGATTGCGAATATGTTCATTTCCATTGGATGCTGTTCAGTTCCCTTGCTTTCCTGAACAGCTGCAGCTGCTTCAATATTACTTCCATTTCATCATTACTGGTTCTATCACTTTCCTGGATTAGCCACAGAAAACAAGGAAGTAATTAGTTACATGTTCGCTAAGGCAGTGTTTCTCAACCAGTGTGCCGTGAGCGATCATCAGGTGTGCCGTGGGAAATTGGAACCTCCGGAGGGAAGGGGGGGGGAGTCTAGTGTGTTGAAGTATAAAAACCCTAAGAAACCTACCTCGATAAAGGCACAAAATTACAACCACCACCCCTCCCCACCCGTTGTCTCCTTGGTCTCTCCCTCTCCATGCATTGGGAAGGTCCGCCTCCCTTTCCCCAAGTAGAGACCTCCTCTTGCCTCCTGGGTTCTGTGTGGGTGGTTTGGTCCACTTCTATCATTGGTGGGGTTCAGAATGCTCTTTGATTGTAGGGGAACTATAAATCCCAGCAACTACAACTCCCAAATGTCAAGGTCTATTTTCCCCCAAACTCCATCTGCGTTCATATTTGAGCATATTTTGTATTCATGCCAAGTTTGGTCCTGATCCAACATTGTTTGAGCCCACAGTGCTCTCTGGATATAGGTGAACTACAACTCCAAAACCCAAGGTCAATGCCCACCAAACTCTTAAAACGTTTTCTCTTGGTTATGGGAGTTCTGTGTGGGAAGTTTGTGTCTTTCTGCCATTGCTGCCAGGATATCTATGTTGTGTTCATCGAAACAGGCCCAGGTTTCACACTGAGTGTATAAATACATTTAAAAACATTTTAACTATATGTATTATTGTGTTAGAGTGTCATTTTGTGTCATTTTGGTTGGTGGTGTGCCCCAGGATTTTGCAAATGTAAAAAGTGTGCTGTGGCTCAAAAAAGGTTGGGAAACACTGCGCTAAGGGCACTTCCAGACAGGGTAGAAATGCATGCCAAAGTGGGGTTTGAAAACCTGCTTTGGTGCTGTGGTAATAGATGAAACTTCACCCTGTTTACTTTATTTCACTGTGGACGATTGACCACTGCCACCAATACTCAATGTTTTGCTTCTTTATTAATTAATTATTATTATTAACTTGCTGCCACCATTTGTCAATGCTTGACCACTAGATGTGAGGGTCTATGTGAATAAACGACTTCCACAGATGTTTTTGTTGAAACTGTTTAACAGTTTATTTTGCACAAATGGGCTCAAAGCTTAGGTGGTTTCAAAACTCCAAAGAGGTACAAACTTGGAACTTTAAACAATATAACACCGGAGTTTTAAATTCCCCTAATATAGTTACAGACAAGTAACTACTTAATACTGGGTTACTCTTAACCCTAGGACTACACTTGTCCTTAACCTGGGTTTCTTTAAACCCACACACTTGGGTTTCCCTAAACCCACACACAGAACTGAACTGCACACTGCAGCTTCTACAGACAGCTTGCAGCTTCAGCAACTGCTAATTCCCAACTAACTCTGCTCACAGCTGCTGGCCAACTGACATTCTCCAACTGTCAGATTCAAACTGAACATTCTAAAGCAGAGTGGCCTCTGTTGTCATGGCAACAGCCTCTGCTTACAGCTTGCTGCTGCGAACATTCTACTGCTCACTCTCTGCAGCTTTTATAGAATGTCCCTTCTAAATACATAAACAAACATGTGATTAACATATAAATAACCACCTCATCATAGGTGCACATTTCTGTCCCTTCCCCCAAACCTGGGTTTCCCCAGGGGGTGTCTAGATGCCACCCTGGTAACTATCGGGATAGCATCCAGCCACCTTGAAGACCCCCAAAACAAGCTTGAAAACTTTTAAAAAACTTATTTCTATCTTCTTGGTGCATAGAAATAATGCACCGGGGCGAGGGGGAGCCTGACGGGAGTGGCGACGAACAAATCAAAATAATAAAAAATTTAAATTTAAATTAAATTAAATTAAATTAAATTAAATTAAATTAAATTAAATTAAATTAAATTAAATTAAATTAAATTAAATTAAATTAAATTAAATTAAATTAAATTAAATTAAATTAAATTAAATTAAATTAAATTAAATTAAATTAATTAAATTAAATTTAATTTAATTTAATTTAATTTAATTTAATTTTTTTACCATTGCTCTCCTCTCTTTTTTTGGAGTCTATTCTCCCCTCTTTGTTTACATGTTCACATGTTTGTGTTTGTTCTCCCTCACAAAGAAGCTACTCCGCTTATCACACTGAGTTTTTAACATTTTATATTCGTACATGTGGCCCGCCCTTGTCATTTGCGATTTTAGATATCTATTTGTATATTGTTCTTTTATTTATATGTATGCATTTATATTGTGTTTATTGTTGATGTTTTGTTTTTTGTATTATTGTAATTTGTTGTTTGGGCTTGGCGTCATGTGAGCTGCCCCGAGTCCCCAGTAGGGAGATGGTGGCGGGGTATAAATAAAGTTTTTTTAAATTATTATCTCCTAATGTGTCATCATTTCTACATGCCAGGAGGATGAAACAACCTCCGTAAGGAAGGGCGGGTAGATTTTGTAAGTTTTCAACCTTGTTCTGCAAGCTTGGGGAGTGGGATGGGCGCCATCTCACACCATTGGACTCCAGGAGCCCAAAAGATATGCGATGGCAAATAGGGAATCTCCCCCAGGTAGTAACAGATAGTCCTGGGACTACCTGAGGCTGAGTCTCCACAGGCTCAATACCCCATTAGATACGAGCCCTTAAGGAGGGCCCGCCCAGATCTCCATCACCACCACATATCCAGATCTGATTAGTTTCATGGTACAGTGGTGTTTTCTTGAAACCTAAACTATCTGGTTTCTTTAAAACACCACTGTAGCACGAAGCCAGATTTGGGTATGTGGCAGTGATGTAGATCAGGGGTGCCCACACTTTTTCAGCATGCAAGCTACTTCTAATAAAACCTAGTCTGAAAGATCTACCAGGGCAAAGCAGGGGGAAGGGGGCGGGGCTTCACATGGCCTGGCTCCAGCCCCTCCCCCTCTGGCTTTAGCGTTTCCACAGCTTCTGGAGGCAAGAGAGGGGGAATGCCAAGCCAGTAGTGGCTATCTATGTCACTAATGCCTTGGCATTCCCCCCCCCCCCTCTTGCCACCAGAAGCTGCAGAAGCGCTAAAGCCGGGGGGAAGGGGGCGGGCCTTTGCGCGGACTGGCTCCGCCCCTTCCCCTCTGGCTTTAGCGTTTCCACAGCTTCTGGAGGCAAGAGGGGGGAATGCCAAGCCAGTAGTGGCTATCTATACCAGTACTGCCTTGGCATCCCCCCCCTGCCTCCAGAAGCTGCGGAAGCGCTAAAGCCGGGGAAGGGGGCGGGCCTTCACGCAGCCTGGCTCTGCCCCTTCCCATCTGGCTTTAGCGTTTCCACGGCTTCTGGAGGTAAGGGGGGGAATGCCAAGCCAGTAGTGGCTATCTATGCCAGTACTGCCTTGGCATTCCCCCCCTCTTGCCTCCAGAAGCTGCGGAAGCGCTAAAGCTGGGAGAAGGGGGCGGGCCTTTGTGCGGCCTGGCTCCGCCCCTTCCCCTCTGGCTTTAGTGTTTCCACAGCTTCTGGAGGCAAGGGGGGGTGCCAAGCCAGTAGTGGCTATCTATGCCAGAACTGCCTTGGCATTCCCCCCCTCTTCCCTCCAGAAGCTGCGGAAGCGCTAAAGCTGGGGTAAGGGGGCGGGCCTTCGCGCGGCCTGGCTCCGCCCCTTCCCGTCTGGCTTTAGCGTTTCCACGGCTTCTGGAGGCAAGGGGGGGGGGAATGCCAAGCCAGTAGTGGACATTCAAGTGCCACCTCGGAGTTGGTTGAGGTAGGCAGGATTTCCCTGGGTACTGGTTGTGGGGGGTCGGGAGCAGGTCAGGGTTTTGCCCTCCCTTCTGCTCGAGATCCCCGTGTACAACTGGGGGCCACTGTGTGATACAGAATGCTGGACTAGATGGGCTGAGGTCCGAGTCAGCATGGCTCTTCTTATGTTCTTATGTTCTTATGCCAGTACTGCCTTGGCATTCCCCCCTTGCCTCCAGAAGCTTCTGAAGCGCTAAATGCCGGGAGAAGGGGCGGGCTTTGTGCAGCCTGGCTCCGCCCCTTCCCCTGGCTTTAGCAGAATCCCGTTTCATAGAGAAGATTCTGGAGGCAAAGAATATGGTGTGTGCGGATGCCAAGCCAGTAGTGGCTATCTGATGCCAGAACTGCCTTGGCATTACCCCTTCCCTCCAGAAGCTGCGGAAGTGCTAAAGCTGGGGTAGGGGCGGGCCCTCCCTCAGCTGCCTGGCTCCCTCCCTCCCTCCCTCCCCTCTGGCCCATCTAGAATTCAGTGTGATTGCGTGTCCCACAGCTTCTGGAGGCAAGGGAGGGAGGCCAATGCCAACATGCTCTGTAGTGGCTATCTATGCCAGTACTGCCTTTTTAAATCCCCCCCCTCTTGCCTCCAGAAGCTGTGGAAACACTAAAGCCAGAGGGGAAGGGGGCGGGGCTTCACGCAGCCTGGCTCCGCCCCCTCAGAAGTGCCCCATCCAGCTGGGATGGACCTCCTTCGGTCCTGGGATCGACCAGTCGATCGCAATCTACCCTGATGTAGATGAATGGGATCAGTTGGGAAAGGAAGACAGAGCCCAATGAAAAAGAAAAGGCAAATATTTTTTTTACGTATTGCAAATATTCAGAGAAGAGAAGGCTCTTTTCTAGCTGGCAAACAATGTTTCCACAGTTCCCACCCTAATTATTACCATCCATTCTGCTTTTAATTCCTCATATACAGTGAACACAAAAAGCAAATGCACTGTCTGACTTTAAGGCGGAAGGATAGCCACTTTGGCTTATTATGAGAAACAACATCTATGCGACAGCAACTTAAGAAGGAATGCACTTTCCATTTTCGTTCAAAGACTGTTTTCTCCAAAGTCTGCTAAAAGCTTACAGTTCAGCACAAGTCATCTTTTTTCCTCTTTAGAGAAAGGTCATCCTTCTTTCTCCTCGTGCCCACCTCTTGGTCAGCCTCCTGTCATTTACAAGGACCACATGCAGTAAGAGCGGTCGAAAGTAAAAACTCAGTTTTTGTTTGATGGGCAGTGCCTTGTTCTTTAAGGGCTCGCAATCAAGTCAGCTTTCCTTTGTTCCATCAAGCTCTTTCTGAGACGTCAACGGAGCCTCGGTCATTTAAATACATCCAGGTTTCTTTTGTGGAGTACTGCTTGCACATGACTGTAGGACTTCCAACAAGACGTCTTCACTGAGATTTGTATCCTACCCCATTTCTAGAGCTCAGAAAAAAGGGGAGTCATACACATGGCACTATTATAACGCAAGTACTCCAGTATAACTGTCATGGTTCCATCCATGGCTTGTACTTTGGTCAGAAGCACTGTAGTGTTGTGGCTGAGAGTACGAAATGCCCCTTCTTAAACTGCCACTTCCAGGATTCCCTGTTACTCAGGCCCGGATTACCCATAAGGCCACCCTAGGCCATGACCTAGGGCGGCAGCCTTGGGGGCAGCAGCAGATCCGGACCCCCAAAATTTAAAAAAATCATTTTTAAAAAAGTTTGATGTTCTGGCGCGCCTGCGCCTGTGCGTGGAGCGCCATAGGCCCTAGGGCCTTTGACACGGCTTCTCGCCGCCCCCTCCTCACGTCACGTTGGAGAAAGGAGGGGCGGGGCCGACACCATATGGGCAAAGGAAGGAGGGGCGGGGCCGACGCCACGCCAGGGAGGAGGAGGTGGAGAGAAACCTCGCCGTCCGTCCTCCCTGCCGTCGTCGCGCCACGCCAGGGAGGAGGGGAGCGGAGAGAAGCCTTGCCGTCCGTCCTCCCTGGCGTCGTCACCTCCCTGGCGTCGTCACGCCAGGGAGGAGGGGGCGGAGAGAAGCCTTGCCGCCTGTCCTCCCTGGCGTCGTCAAGCTATGCCAGGGAGGAGGGGGCGGAGAGAAGCCTCGCATGCCAGGGAGGAGGGGCGGAGAGCCTTGCCGCCTGTCCTCCCTGGCGTCGTCAAGCTGTGCCAGGGAGGAGGGGGCGGAGAGAAGCCTCGCCGCCCCTCCTCCCTGGCATCGTCGGCCCCTCCTTCAGTGATGAGGAAGGAGGGCCCAGCCCCCGCAAGCGGCCCCACCCCCGGCGCTTCCAAAGTGTGGCCTAGGGCGCCACAATCAGTTGAACTGGGCCTGCTGGGACTTTAGCTATTACGAATGGAATTGTCAGTTCATGTCAGGCGCAGTTATCTACTCTCAGTGTGCCACGTAACTCCACCTCTGTGAAGTCACCATGTAACGGTTTCTTGGAACAGGGACAATCAATTTTCTTTGAGTGTCAATCAGACGAGATGGCTAAACAGCACACCTTCTGCCCCATCATCACTAAGGACATAAAAAATATCTCAGGATTTTATTGAATGGAGTCGTCACACTGTCTGGAAACTAATCCTGTAACTTTTTTTAAATCACACTTGCACAGTTCTTCAACTTTTCAGCAGCTTTTGATACGGTCGGTTACAATCTTTTGGCCCACCGCCTTGCCATTGTTGGAGTCAGGGGAATGTCCTTTCTGCACAATCAAGAACAGCGAGTGGAAAGGGGAGGTATAGTCTCCGAGAGGGCTCCACTAATTTGTGGGGTCCCTCAAGGGGCTATCCTCTCCCCTTTGTTACTTAATATCTATATGCGGCCACTTGCTAGTCTGGTTCAAAGCTTTGGGCTGGAATGTTATCAGTACGCTGACGACACCCAGCTCGTTCTGAAGATGGAAGGCCGACCGGACGCCATACCCTCTTGTTTCCATCAGTGCCTTGAAGCCGTTACTGGTTGGCTCCATGCCAATAGATTGAGGGTGAATCCAGCAAAGATGGAGATACTGTGGCTGGGCCGCCCGGTGGGTGGGGAGGTCCGGCTGCCTATCTTCGATGGCGGGGCATTATGATCAAACACAAATTGGGCAGGGTCACCAAAAAGTCTCACAAAACACCAAGGCTGGTGAGGAATAAGTGAAAGATCACACACAATCACTAAAACATATACAATAAAGGCTGTAATTGATTCGCATATACAAGTAGGCGTTGGAATGAGTAGGTGTCTTTTAGGGTTGGGCTTTCGTATTCTAAAAATAAATGAGTTCGTATTAGATCCGTTCAAAATGCTAATTTTAAGCTTTACCACACTTTTCCTGCCAAACCGGAAGTGGACTTTAATTTCCGCACTTCGTGGGCCCAAAAGTTCTTTATTATTGTAATTATTTCGTATGCCCCCCTAACAGGAAAATTCTCCCCTCCAAAATAGCTTTCCAGACATTACTCACAGTCAGATCGGGGCCTTTCCATGCTAGGAGCCTAATTTAGCTGAAAGGCCTTCCTGTAGGAAGTGAAAAAGGATCCGGAACCATAGAGGTCCAGACTGCGACTCCTAGAGCAGCTGGGAGGACTCAGGAAAAAAGCTGCTTAAACCCCCAGGAAATTAGGCTAGATAGAAGGACAGACGAGAAGGACATGAGAAAGGTGGAAACAATGGGAGCAGGGAGTGAAAAGAGCACGGAGAGGAGGAGGAAAAGTGCAGAATCAAGGAAAAGCCATAGAGGAGAAATGGAGATCCTAGAGTGGTTTGGAAAACTGAAGGGGGGGGGGAAGCTGGAGTGAGAAGAGCAGTAGAGAAGCAACTCCTAGACCAGAGGTGGGGAACTATTTTATAATAATATATCTATTCCTTCTATGTTGCTGCAAGGAGGCCCATGGGCATTTTATTATAATAAATAATTATATTAATAATAATATATCTATTCCTTCTATGTTGCCCAAGGAGGCCGATGGGCATTTTATTATAATAAATAATTATATTAATAATAATATATCTATTCCTTCTATGTTGCTGTAAGGAGGCCCATGGGCATTTTATTATAATAAATAATTATATTAATAATAATATATCTATTCCTTCTATTTTGCTGCAAGGAGGCCCATGGGCATTTTATAATAATAATAATTGCCCCTTGATTTTCCTGTGCTTTAAACAGTGTCAGTCCTGTTTCCCTGCTTTGGGGAATTTAGAACCAATTACAAAATTTTGTAAGTAATAACATATCAATTAATAATTTTTTGATTTTTTTTGTAATTCATTACGTTAAGCATAAAAAAAAATCCCCCCTCCCATTTGTTTTTAGAACCCCGATTTTTGGGTTCTAAACCAACCCTAGCGTCTTTACTTCTTCTGTTGATACCTACTGAGGACCTACTATGATCTTCTGGACGCCTTGATGCACCTGAGAATTACCCTGATGAAGGCCTAGGGGGCGAAACGGTGACACAGCTGGCTTGGGCATTTGTACCACCATAGGCTGCTCATCCTACTGGGTCCTGGGGGTTTCCCCCTACCCTTGGATTCCCAGTGCAGCTCTTGCTTTTCCATCTGCACCCGGTCCTTACCAGCCTTTTCCATTGGCATCCACTATTGCTGCTTCATTTCAAACGGCGCCTGGCTTTTGTGGCTTTTTTTCATTCCTGATTGAACGTTCCGCGGCCAGCATTTTTGCTTACGGCTTCGCCCAGCAACGCGGTATTCCCTGAACCCGTGGAGGAGCATTTATTATATTCATTATTATTTATATATTGCTGTCCTCCTGGATTCTACTTGCTGGGAGCCTTTAATCATTAGCCTTGGATTACCTTCAGTTTGGGCCATCACAACATAGCTTTACGACCTCTTGCAGCAACACAGGGATTTCCCTGATGACGGAGGAGCCTCTCTTGTGGCGATACTCACCGGCCCTTCGTGGGTGCCTTATCATTATTATTTGTACAAGATTCAATACCTTTATTTACTTCTGGGGATTTTGGACCTGTGAGTGCAATACATTTTGATTTATGTTTCTGGCGTTTGACTTTTGGGCTTACTTAAGCGGCTCATTTGAGCACCATTTGACCAAATTCATGTGTATTGGGCGTTTCCTAGCATGGGAATCATGACTGTATTGTTGAATGTTTGAGATGAAATGCAACTTTGTGCTACTATATACTGTGATGTACTTATGATTTCCCATTTGATGCCATTTTCTACTATTGTATATGTATAGGTTTATTTCTAGTGCCTTTGATATACTTACCCTATTTCTTGGAGTGCATCACTGACTATGTGATGTTTCCTATTGCCTTATGACTATGCTAATGAAATGATATATTCTTGACTTGTATATGCGAATCAATTACAGCCTTTATTGTATATGTTTTAGTGATTGTGTGTGATCTTTCACTTATTCCTCACCAGCCTTGGTGTTTTGTGGGGCATTATGATCGACATCCTCAGTAAAGAGCCTTGGGGTTGTTTTAGACCCTTTGCTGATGATGGAAGCCCAGTTTTCCACTGTCAGCAAAACTGCTTTTTTCCATCTGCGGCAAGCTAGGCGGCTGGCCCCCTACTTATCCAGAGACGACCTGGTCACGGTGCTCCAAGCCACGGTCATCTCGAGACTGGACTACTGTAACGCCCTTTACATTGTCCTTGTCCGTGATCCGTAAACTTAAGCTCATCCAGAATGCCGCTGCACGACTTCTCACTGGGACTAGTCCAATGAGATGTCACATAACTCCCATCCTTCAGCAGCTCCACTAGCTTCCAATCGAGCACCGGATCACCTTCAAGGTGATGGTGTTAACTTTCACGGCCTTGTATGGTCTGGGGGACCGTTGTATCTGAGGGACCGTCTCATCCCCTACCAACCTCAGAGGTCACTCCACTCCGAACAACTGAACCTTCTTGAAGTGTCTAGCTTCAAATCCATCCGCCTAACATCTACCCGGCGCAGAGCCTTTTTCGTGGTAGTGCCTTTGATTTGGAATACCCTTCCAAGTGAAGTGCGGGCCTTGCAAGATTTACCATCTTTTCACAAGGCCTGCAAGACCCACCTCTTCCAGTTAGCATTTGATTGCTGAGTATGGATAATTTTATCTGTTTAGTTTTAATCTGATGCTCTTTGTTCTTGTTTCTGTTTTATGTGATTGTGAGCCACTCTGAGCCCTTGGGGAGTGGCGGCCTTGAATGGTCTGGGGCCGGTGTACCTAAGGGACCGCCTCTCCCAATACAATCCCCCACGACCACTGCGATCTGAGTCTCAGAACCTCCTGGTGGTACCTAGTTGTCAATCCATCCATTTGTCTACAACGCGGAGGAGGGTTTTTAGTGCCACTGCGCCGGCCTTGTGGAACGCCCTTCCCTCCACAATCCGAGCACAGACCGACCTGCTAGCCTTCCGTATAGGGTTGCCACTTTTTGATATAAGAAATAAGGGACATTTACGGGATTTTTCACAAAAATAAGGGACACTTCATTAAAAACTTGAAACTCAAACCTTAGGTAGAAATAGTTTTATGAACAGAATAAGATAATGATTGAAACTCACAAAAGAAACTGACTTACACCCTCTTAACAGGACATGGTATGTTTCTGCATGTTTTGTCATGCAGAAAAAACGTTATTAGAACGACCTTATTTTCTGCATCTGTATTTAGTACTTGACTTTGCTAACTTTAAAAGTGCACTGTCTAAAGATTAAAATAAAATAAATTTTGTAAGACAGTACATCATTATGTCAATAGTTAATGGTATAGTATAGTATGGGATACATAGCATTGTATAGTATTGGGATGCACAGCTAGGCCTATTTTAAGAGTAACTCTCAAGCAACCAGAAACTATCTTTATCCAACATGATTTAACATTCCCCTTGGGTAATGGTTAATTGAGTCTACTGTACTTTGAAAATGTCCTGTATAGCCTTTTCCTTCCAACGGGTATGCAGGCGGTCACACACTCGCAAGCGCGCAACTGTCAGCCTGCCCTGCGAGTTGGAATCCCCGGGCAGGCATTGCTGTGGAAACCCTTCTTCTGGTCAACCCCACCCAGTCGTATCAATAATAAGGGACAGGGCCTGAAAAAACGGGACACAAATTTTAGGGCCGAAATAAGGGACGTCCCTTAGAATAAGGGACATATGGCAACCCTACTTCCGTAGGACTTGTACAACCCTCCTATTCGTCCAGGCGTTCAGTCCGTAGACATCCCTAGGCCGCTTACTGTAATGCAGGCCTGAGAGTTATTTTAATGTGTATCTGTTTGTTTCAATTTTAATATGTGGACATTGATCCGTTGTTTTACAGTGTTTTTTATGGTTTTATGCATATGTAAGTCGCCCCGAGCCTACCAGAAGGGGCGACTAACAAGTCGAAACAATAAATAAATAAATACATACATATTTTCACCTGTATTTTCCTTGCTCTTCTTTATAGCTGGATCTAGTCTTTCTGTCTGTCTATCTCTATCTATCAATATAGCAAAACCTTGGATGTATCTTTTGCTGGCCACATTGGCTTCTTTCTTTTCCTGCTGTTGTCAATAAAAATGTGACTGCTGAGTTAATAATTTGAATGATTGTTTGTCCAATAGAAGCTCCTCTCGTTGATCAAGTTGTGAGCAGCAAAGCTTTTTGTGGGAGAAGCTCTTAAAAAGCCAAAATGAATGCATTTCCTTCAGTGCAATGTTTGCCTAATGGGAATCTAAGTACTGCAGCTCCATTTTGCGGGCTAGAAATTACCATAAATAAGAATCAGATTGACACCATTTTATTAGAAGAAAAGGAATTCCCGTATACTTGATTCAACTGACGGTTTGTGGATTTTTGATTTGTTTTGTGTTCTGAAAGGTTTTTAACATCATGTCATTCTGGAATGACATCGAAGAATCTAAGGCTGTTTTTCTTTCTAGATGCCATTGATTTGATTTATCTTAAACTTAAACTTTATTTCCAGTTTTCAGCATTTCGCATTGTAACATGATACTTAATAAACACCGGTGTCATGGAAACAGGGCTTATAGAATCGAAGCTCCAGAAGTTATGACATTATTTGCCACTGCCTTGGATTCCCTTGTTCCCTCTGAGTTTAAATGCAAGAGCTAAAGAAGAAATGGATTTTCCCACCTAAAATGTATTCTTACGTATGGTTCCTGTTGTAATCCAAACTATTTTTAGTTAATTTAGTCTTAAGTGGACAAGACGTGGTGTCCGCACCACAGGAGTACACCATCATCCCCACGTCAGCATAGGCACATCTGTGCTTAAGTCCGTTCAGCAGTTCACCTACCTGGGAAGCATCATCTCTTCAGGCGCCAAGATTGACAAAGAGAGAGGTCACAGACTATCAAAGGCATATAGTGCATTTGGAAGGCTTCACAAAAGAGTCTGGAGCAACAAGCACCTGAGGCAAAGCACCAAAATCAGTGTGTACAGAGCTATCATACTGTCCATCCTCCTCTATGGGTCTGAAACATGGGTCACCTATCGCCAACACCTACGACTTCTCGAACGCTTTCATCAGCGCTGTCTTCGCACAATCCTAAATATACACTGGACTGACTATGTGACGAATGTTGCTGTCCTTGAGCAAGCAGGGATCACCAGCATTTAGGCCATGCTCTTGAGAACACAGCTGCGCTGGGCAGGGCACGTCTCTAGGATGGAGGACCACCGCCTCCCTAAGATACTACTCTATGGTGAACGCGCCACGGGTCAGCGCAAGAGAGGTGCCCCCCAAAAGAGATATAAGGACTCCCTGAAACAACATCTCAGGCTCGGCCAGATTGATCATCAACAATGGTCCACCCTGGCCTCACATCGGGAGGCATAGAGACGCACTATCCACAATGCTGCGGCCTCTTTCGAGAAGACACGCCGAATGAGTCTCGAAGAGAAACGACAACGCAGAAAGAACCGCAACTTGGAAACAACATCACCCAAGGAGACTTTCTGCTGTGCTTTCTGCAACTGAACTTGCCTATCTCAGATTGGCCTTTTTAGTCATCAGCGCACTTGTAAAAAGCATGGGATGAGTCCTTCCTGAATCTTTGATCGCGAAGTAATGCCGAGAGAGAGGACAAGACGAATCTATTTTATTAAATAATTACTCCTGGTGGAGATATTTATTTATTATTTTTCGATTTGTATACCGTCCTTTCCAAGTTGGCTCAGGACGGTTTGCAGCATATCGAATTACTAACAAGAAGGCATAAAAACAGTAAAATATAAAACAATTTAACCAATATTCCGCAATAACCAAGAGGTTAAAGATTAAACGCCTGCTGGAACAATGCTGTTTTGCACGCTTTTCGGAAAGCAGGCAGCTCGGTAATTGTTCGCACCTCCGATGGTAGATTATTCCACAGACATGGCACTGCCACAGAGAAGGCTCTCTGTCTGGTTGTTGACAGGCGGATAGTTCGCAGAGAAGGAATCTGCAAAAGATTGAGGTCTTCAGATCAAAGAGATCAAAGATGGCAGCGACGACGACGACGAAGAAGAAGACGCCGACGGCGCCGAAGAAGACGCCGAAGAAGACGCCGCCGAAGAAGACGACGACGACGAAGACAATGACGACGAAGACAGCGAAGACGAAGACAATGAAGATGACGACGAAGACAATGACGAAGACGATGAAGACGATGACGAAGAAGACGATGACGACGAAGGCAATGACGACGAAGACAATGACGAAGACGACGACGACGAAGACGACGACGACGAAGATGACGAAGACGACGAAGATGACGAAGAAGACGACGACGAAGAAGACACCGAAGACGGCGACGACGAAGACGACGAAGACGACGACGAAGACAGCGAAGACGAAGACGGCGAAGACGAAGACGACGACGACGACAAAGAAGAAGAAGACGACGAAGACAATGACGACGAAGACGACGATGAAGAAGACGATGAAGACGACGACAAAGACGAAGACGACGACGAAGACGAAGACATATGGGAGTAGACGGTCCCTCAGGTACACCGGCCCCAGACCATGCAAGTCCTTAAAGGTCAGAACCAGCACTTTGAAGATGATCCAGTGCTCAATTGGCAACCAGTGCAGGCACTGCAGTGTTGGAGTAATATGGGCCCTGGCCGGCACTCCAGCCAGGAGCCTCGCTGCAGCATTTTGCACCAGTTTGAGCTTCCGGATGACCGACAAAGGAAGACCAATGTAAAGGGCATTACAGTAGTCTAACCTCGAGATGACCGTCGCCTGGATTACCGTGGCTAGGTCATTTCCGGAGAGATAGGGCGCCAACTGCCTAGCCTGCCGCAGATGGTAGAAGGCAGACCTGCTGACGGTGGAGACTTAAGCCTCCATCGTCAGCAGAGGGTCCAACTGGACTCTACTAAAGACGACGGGCGTAATGCCTCACCGTCCAGAGCAGGCAGTCAGAGCTCACATCCCTCTGGGCGACCCAGCCAAAGGATCTCCATCTTCGATGGGTTCACTTTCAACCGGCTGGCTCATAGCCAACCAGTCCAAAAAGAACAAGCAAAAGAACGCCAACACAGCAGTCGCTTTTCAAAATCAAATAATTCTATTTCTTGATATATTTTCTTTCAATCATCATACAAAGTACGGTTGCAGTGGAAACCAAATCATGAAGATTGCATTCACAAGTCTCAAAATTATAATCCTCCCAAGGAGTCAAGGTCTCCGGGTTGTCCAAATAATCAATATTTTCAATACTATATTAATGGCATATAGTTCATCAGGTGGTCAACCCAGATTGGTGACGGTCTAGCCGTTTCCGCCCTCTTGGCTTCGTCGGAGCCTTCAGACCAATGCTCCAAGAAATAAAGTTTCCAAAGTGATCCGGAAAATGTCACGTATATAATCAATAATTCTCTCGGTTAATACCATCAACAATCTTGCCGGATAGCTTGGGTCGATTGTGATCTGGTGGAATCCATCCACTATCAATGATGCGATTAGTTCACTTAATATTGATTATATGTTGAATGTATCACCAATGCCATGAGTATATGTACCACCATGAACGCCTAAGATATGAATAGCGAAACGGGATTTAGGTCCTTCTCTAAACCAGGATATCACCCGTTGGCGTGGGTGCCACGGCGGAGGGTGCAGCCAGCCCCCCCGCTGGGTCTACTTATGAGCATCGACTGGCCTTGTTGTATTGGTGTTGTGGCGGCTTATCCATTCCCGCCAGAGGCTTACAGCATTTCTGTGGCCTGAATAAACTTCATACGAGATTTTACATATCAATGCATCTTGGTGTGTTTCCTGAACAACGTATCTGACGACTGCGTCCGCCCACGGCCACTCGGGACCACGCAGGGGACGCGGACGGCCATCCCCTCCCCGGTTTCTGGGACGGAGGTCTCCCTCCGGGACCGGGACACCACCCCCCAGCCATTTGACCTTGATCATTATTTCTATGCTTGGTGTGTAGCCCTTTAAACGGGGCTTTACCGCTGCTGCCCGGACGACATCGCATCCAGCTTCCGCATACGTCAGCACGTACAACGGGACTCCGCCCTTCACGACCTCGCAGCCGCGTAGGACGTCCACGTCATCGTTGGGCGCCTTGTTTACCTCTGACGCCATCCCTAGGGAGCCGCGTGCAGGACGGATACCCGCCCACGCCTCCGGAGCTTTTCCTCACGGTCTCGCCCCGGTGCTCTCTAGCGCACAGAGCGCGCATCCATTCCCTGCCCATCCGGAATGGCTGCCCCAACAGGGGGCCTCATTGGAGGACTTCCGAGGACCGTGCGGTTGTATTTGTTCATTGCTTATTTTGCTTATTGTTCCCTCGGGGCATACGCGGACACTGGGTCCCCCTTCCCCTTCGGGTGGGGCTTATTTGCAGGACATTCTCCTATAGCGAGGGTAGCCTGCTTCTCCCCAGGGGGTGGATTGTCTCTTCGGGACATTCTCCGCACGGGCCTGCTGGGGTGACCTTCTGCGTCCTCCCTTTTCGTGTGGTTCCTGATTGAGTGGGGGATAGCAGTTGATTTGCCTTTAATGGATACACCGCACCATTGATGCTATTGTCATTTGTATTACTCATTATTTGGCTCAGCTTTTTGTGTATATTGAGCAACTTAGCCCATCATCCCTTGTTAAGAGCTTGGGTGTCCAACTGGACCCTTTGCTGTCCATGGAGACCCAAGTCTCCATGGTCAGCAAAATGTCGTTCTACCATCTACGACAGGCTAGGCGACTGGCACCCTACCTGTCCAGGGACGATCTGGCCATGGTGATCCAAGCGATGGTCATCTCGAGGCTGGACTACTGTAACGCCCTCTACGTTGGCCTCCCGTTGTCGACAATTCGGAAGCTCAAGCTGGTGCAGAATGCCGCTGCTCGCTTGCTGGTGGGAACACCGGTGAGGGAACACATCTCTCCCATCCTCCGGCAGCTGCACTGGCTTCCCATTGAGTACCGAATTGCCTTCAAGGTGTTGGTATTAACCTTGAAGGCCTTACATGGTCTAGGGCCTGCGTACCTGAGGGACCGCCTTACCCCATATATTCCCCCGAGATCACTACGCTCAGAAGGACAGAATCTGTTACTTGTTCCACCAATCCACTCCTGCCATCTATCTACAACCAGGCAAAGAGCTTTCTCTGTGGTGGCCCCAGTGCTGTGGAAATCTCTTCCAGACAGTGCCCGAGCGATCCCAGAGCTGGCCCCTTTCCGAAGGGCTTGTAAGACCGCCCTTTTCAGACTAGCCTTTAATTAGTCTGGTCTGCTCTGGTGTGTCCCCTATTTTGAGCCTTAAGGATGTGTCTTTCTCTGACTTTTTATCCTGTACATTGTCCTATGTTTTATGCTTTTAACGTATGGCTGCTTGGTTTTGTTACATGCAGCATGTTTTTACTGTATGTTGTGATCCGCCCCGAGCCTGCAGGGAGGAGCGGAATATAAGATCGAATAAATAAATAAATAAATAAATAAATACAGCACATGTGAAAAAACAACTCTCCCTGGCAAGCAAAACCCACAACAGCATACCAAAAACTCTCTTCTGGACTACAGCTCCCAGCATCCCCTGCTCCAGGTCCTTTAGGAGAGGAGAATGTTCCAAATGCACTGCTTCCAAGCTCCAAGCTTTCTTCTCCTTGGATGTCTTTGAGAGCATCCCAATCCCTGCATATTTCCAATTTCCTATTACTGGACTGCAACTCCCAGTAATCCTCCAATTATATAGATTAGATGGAGATAGATAGGTAGGTAGATCGATCAGGAGGACTGCTGGGAGTTGCAGTCCAAGAATAGATAGAGAAGGAAGAAAGGGGAGAATGGGAAAGGGAAAGAAAAGGGGGAAAGAAGGGAAAAGGAAGAGAAGGAAGGAAAGGGAAGGAGGGAAGGAGAGAAAGAAAAAAGGAGAGAAAGAGGACGGTTGGTCAAAGCAACGTGTCGCAAGTACAGCTAGTGTAGATAGATAGATAGATAGATAGATAGATAGATAGATAGATAGATAGATAGTGTGGAGTACAGCTAAAGGCAAGGAAAGGCAGAGTGTGAGGAAAGCTGCAGTCATTGTTGCCTAAAACAGTGTTTCCCAACCAGTGTGCCGTGGCACACTAGTGTGCCGTGAGCGATCATCAGGTGTCCCGTGAGTAAATTGGCACTCTCCCCCCTCCTAGCAGCCCCCTCACAGGTTTCCAAGAAACAAATTGAGCCTCTCCGCTTGGAAATGTTTTTTTTTTTTACTATTTTACTGGATTTTTCGAGAGTTCCCCCCAAGGAACTGTTTATAACACCTTTCATGACATCCATAGTTAACTGGAAGCAATTTTCACTCAGGGTGAAACCTCACAAAGGTCTGGAGAACAAGCTCTATGAGGAGTGGCTTGAAGAGCTGGGCATGTTTAGCCTGAAGAAGAGAAGGCTGAGAGAAGACATGATAGCCACGTATAAATATGTGAGAGGAAGTCATATATATGTTGTGTTCATGGAAACAGGCCCGGGTTTCACACTGAGTGTATAAATACATTTAAAAACATATTAACTATATGTATGACTGTGTTAGAGTGTCATTTTGTGTCATTTTGGTTGGTGGTGTGCCCCGGGATTTTGTAAATGTATTAAATGTGCCGCGGCTCAAAAGAGGTTGAAAATCACTCGCCTAAAATAATAAACAAATAGCAACACCGTGAACTGCAGCTTCTTTAAAACCCTTTGGTTGAGGTTCTGCATGGCTGAAGGTGTTGGATCTGACTTCAGTGGGCAGTGAATCTCCTTTGAGTTTTAGCTTCAGTTAGAAAACGCCTATTGAATGTGCTACTTTGGTGAAAAGATTTGGCACCTTGGATAGCAATTTTTTATAATAAAAATGTTCTTTTTATTGAAAATAGGGATAATAGCAACTTTTGAGGGTTATTTGCACGCTTAGGGCGGGGCTGTGTGTGTAGAGTAACTGCTAACATCGGAACCACCAATCTCTATCACCCAGCAGGTTCTGTGGAATCCCAGTCCAATATAAATGAATTACTAGCTGTGCCCTGCCATGTGTTGTTGTGGCCTATAGTAAGAGTTTACGAAGTAGAGGTAGATATCTGGACTATTATAAAAAGGGGTACCTACCTATTCCTTCCCCCCTTTTTCTTCCCCTTTCTCTCATTTCTTCATTCTCTACCTCTTTCTTTTATTCCTTCTTTCCCTCTTTGGTTTCATCCTTCCTTCTCCCTTTCCTTCCTCCCCTCCCCCTTTCTCTACTTCTTTCTTTGTCTCGTTTCTTCCCTCCCTGTTTCCTTCCTTCTTTCACATTTTATTTCCTTTTCTCCTTCCTGTATTGCCTCTCTACAAATCTATGGTGAGGCCACATCTGGAGTACTGTGTACAATTCTGGTCACCGCACCTCAAGAAGGATATAACGGAACTGGAAAAGGTACAAAGAAGGGCAACAAAAATGATCCAAGGGATGGAGCGGCTCCCTTATGAAACCAGGTTGCAACGCCTTGGTCTTTTCAGCCTTGAAAGACGGCGTCTAAGAGGTGACTTGATCGAAGTGTATAAAATCATGCATGGGATAGAAAAGGTGAATAGAGAAAAAATATTTTCTCTGTCACCCAACACTAGGACTAGATGGCACTCCCTGAAGCTCCAAGGTAGGAAAATTAGGACTAATAAAGGGAAATATTTCTTCACCCAGAGGGTCATTGGGTTATGGAACTCACTTCCAGAAGAGGTTGTGACAGCGGTCAGCCTGGACAGCTTCAAGGCAGGATTAGACAGATTCATGGATACCAAGTGCATTGGTAGTTACTGAAAAGGACATTCAAGTGCCACCTCGGAGTTGGTTGAGGTAGGCAGGATTTCCTCGGGTACTGGTTGTGGGGGTCGGGAGCAGGTGAGGGTTTTGCCCTCCTTTCTGCTCGAGATCCCCGTGTACAACTAGTGGGCCACTGTGTGATACAGAATGCTGGACTAGATGGGCTGAGGCCCGATTCAGCATGGCTCTTCTTATGTTCTTATGTTCTTATGTTCCTTCCTTCTTTACCTCTTTCCTGCCTTTCCTTTCTTTTTTCTTTCTACTTTCTCTTCATCCTTCCTTTGGTACCTCTTTCCTTCCTTCTTTCCCTCCCTCCCTCCTTCTCTCTCTCCTTCTCTCTTTCCTTCCTCCCCCTTTCCCTCTTTCATTCCTTCCCTTTTCCCTCCCTCCTTTCTCTCTCCTTTCTTCTTGTCTGTTCTTCTTCCTTCCTTCTTTACCTCTTTACTGCCTTTCCTTGCCTTTTTCTTTCCTTCCTACTTTCTCTTCATCCTTCCTTTGGTACCTCTTTCCTTCCTTCCTTCCTTCCTTCCTTCTCCTTCCTTCTTTCCCTCCCTCCTTCTCTCTTTCCTTCCCCCCTTTCCCTCTTTCATTTCTTCCCTTTTCCCTCCCTCCTTTTTCTCTCCTTTCTTCTTGTCTGTTCTTCCTTACTTCTTTACCTCTTTCCTGCCTTTCCTTGCCTTTTTCTTTCCTTTCTACTTTCTCTTCATCCTTCCTTTGGTACCTCTTTCCTTCCTTCCTTCCTTCCTTCCTTCCTTCCTTCCTTCCTTCCTTCCTTCCTTCCCTTCTTTTCGTCCCTCCTTCTCTCTCTCCTTCCTTCCCCCCTTTCCCTCTTTCATTCCTTCCCTTTTCCCTTCCTCCTTTTTCTCTCCTTTCTTCTTATCTGTTCTCCTTCCTTCCTTCTTTACCTCTTTCCTGCCTTTCCTTTCCTTTTCCTTTCCTTTCTACTTCCCTTGCTAAAGGGAAAGAAGGAAGGAATGCTAGAGGAAAGGAGGGAGGAGTGCGGCGAGGGAGAGGGGGTGGGGCCAGAACAGGGAAGGGGTGGGGATGGGGTGGAGTAGAGGTGGAGCCAGAGCAGGGGGCGGGGCCTCTTATTGCCCCTCCACCACATCCCCCTCCCTTGCCAAAGGAAAAGGAAGGAAGGAACGCTAGAGGGGAGAGTGTGGCAAAGGCAGGGCCAGAGCGGGACAACAGAGGATCTGTATTTTGTTAATTTAATGAATTTTGAGGGGTTCTTTGGGGGCATTTTTATTTTTGGTCACACCTTGTGTTGTGAGACGTTTTGCTGCCAAATTTGGTGGGTATTGGCCCCGTAGGTTTTTTGTTTTTAAGCTACTCATGATGACAACAGCATTTTTATATATTGTATTGTGTATCTTTAATGCAATTGTTTTATGCAAATCGCCTGGAGCATTTTAATGGAGGGCGATTAACAAATGAGAAACTGATTTTATTTATTTATTTGTCACGTTTCTATACCGCCCCTCTCAGCCCGAAGGCGACTCGGGACGGTTTACACAGGCAGTCTCTGCCCTCAATACAACACAGCAACAAGTCAACCCCCCCCCCCCGAAAAAAACATATAATAACAATTTAACTATTAAAAACATACAATTGCAGCCTCAGCGTCATGTTGAAATCAGTTTCCATCACATCGTCGTCATTCCTTATATCCAATTAAGCCTTATATTTCATCAACAAATGCCTGCTGAAATAACCAGGTCTTGACTTTCTAGCGAAATGTCAGGAGGGAGGGGGCCGATCTGATGTCTCTAGGGAGGGCGTTCCAAAGCCGAGGAGCCACCACTGAAAAGGCCGTGTCTCTCATCCCTACCAGTCGCGCCTGCGAAGAAGGCGGGAGCGAGAGCAGGGCCTCTCCGGATGATCTTAAACATCTCGATGGTTCATAGGGAGAGATGCGTTCGGACAGGTAAGTTGGACCTGAACCGTTTAGGGCTTTAAAGGCTAAAGCCAGCACTTTGAATTGTGCCCGGTAGCAAGCTGGCAGCCAGTGGAGCTGGCACAACAGAGGAGTTGTACGCTCTCTGAATGGTGCTCCTGTTATCAACCTGGCTGCTGTCTGTTGGACTAGTTGCAGCTTCCGAACAGTCTTCAAAGGCAACCCCACGTAGAGAGCATTGCAGTAATCTATACGGGATGTAACCAGAGCATGGACCACCGTGGCCAAGTCAGACTTCTCAAGGTACGGGCGCAGCTGGCGCACAAGTTTTAACTGTGCAAATGCTCCCCTGGTCACCGCCGAAACCTGGGGTTCCAGGCTCAGCAATGAGTCCAGTGATGATATATATAAATAGATAGAGCTGAAAGAGACTGCAACAGCCATCCAGCTCAATCCCCTGCTATGCAGAAATCAACAAAATATGCTTGACAGATAGCTATCCAGCCTCTGTTTCAAAACAGAGAAGCTACAGGGGAGTTTATAGTTAAACTCACACCTAATTTTTCACCCTAAAACAGCCTTTTGGAAAGTGAAGATCTCAAGCTCAACGGGGCAAACACCCAATAAGTGTGCTCCTCTTTCAAGGGCCAATACCATTTGTGTTCTCAAAGGTGTATTCGAGGATTTGCTTTGAACGCTCCTTTTTTCCACGAGAGCCTACTAATACTGAGCAAACATAAGTTCAACTTAGAAGGAGATCTGCTTCAATTTGAGAGCTTGTCCCACAATTAAACTAAGATGGATGGTTGTTCTATCCTGACCCTATACACAGTATTCGTGAGAAGGGGGTTATAGGTAAACAGTTCCATATAAGGAAATGCCAGCATTCTGTAGAACTGTACTTGTTTCTTTATGTGAAATGGAAGACAAGCTCAGACATTAAGTAGCAATGATTTTCATAGAGAGTTCCCAGATGGACAGCTCCTAGTGTTTCCAGTCAGAAGTTATGGTGAAATTAGCACATATTTTCTTCCGTATGGGATTTTCATTAAGAAAAAAAAAGGATGTGGTGATGGGAAAACATAATAATAATAATAATAGTAATAATACACTTTATTTATATTCCGCTCTTCTCACCCCGAAGGGGACTCAGAGCGGATTACAGGTACACATACTTAGCAGACAATCCCTGCCGTTTCCACGTATACACTCATATGGATGAAGAGAGGCAAACTCTGGCCACCAGGGGGAGCTGATGCACTCCTCATCTCTCAGCGTTCTCAGCGTCCCTTGTTTATTTATTTATTATTTATTTACTTTATTTATATTCCGCTCTTCTCACCCCGAAGAGGACTCAGAGCGGATTACAGTACACATACTTAGCAGACAATCCCTGCTGTTTCACAAAACACATATAGATGAACAGAGGCAAACTCTGGCCACCAGGGGGAGCTGATGCACTCCTCATCTCTCAGCGTTCCCAGCATCCCTTGTTGTTCCTTCCGCATTCCTCAGCATTCCTGGAGTTCCTTAATGGCCTCATAATCCAGTCAAAATTTGCCTCCCCACTTAATGTGGTACCTTTATCTCCTACTTGACAGATGCAACTATCTTTCAGGCTGCAAAGGTCGACAGCAGGCTACACTTAAAGGTCGAGCACCCACCTCGACCTGGGCAGGCCTCGAACTCATGACCTACTGGTCAGAGAGATCTTATGCAGCTGACACCTAGCCATCTGTGCCACATTCCCGGTGCTTAGTGGTGATGATTGGGAGTCTACTAGTTAATTTTGGTGAATGACAAGATTTGGTGAATGACTCAAATTTCTTACCTCAGAATATAGACGTTTTGTTTCATAATGGACATAAAAACCACAATAATTACAAGAGGTAAATAATGGATGAGGAACATTTAGATAATAGAAAGAGAAATATTTTAAAATTTATAATTTCCATCCAAGCAAGTATTCACATCTAAATCCTTCTAGGGTCTGCTTTTGGCATAAGAACCACTGAACGTTGGGATGCATTTCTTCAGCATCTTTCACCTAATGCAGTAAGATTGCCTGCTCCCCTAAAGCAATTCACTGTGAACAGGAGCTAGAGCTGCTCATTAAAAGCTACCCGTCATTCTCTACTTCCTCTTCTGTCACCTAGGTGATTGCCTTATTTGTCAAGAAGTATATCCATTTTTGTTGAGACAGTAGCCTGACTCCTATTGTTCATGCCAACTATCCTAGGCACATTAAATCAACTGGACTTGTTGGTCTGTTGATCCAACATTTAACTGTTGATTCAGTCCACTGTGCATTTCTATATTACACTAAATCCGAATTTCCAATGAATATTCTGGAGGGTTTAGATCCAGTCAACTTTGGAAGAGACCCGCTTTGTTTTAGAATGCATGGTCACAGGGCAGTTACCCCGATGTTGATCCAGAGTGGGTGGTTCTAGATCAGCATCGGTGCTAGGTACTCTGCCAGCCCCCAAACCAGCTTGGCAGCTATACCACCAGTACAAACACACAGCAGGAAACATGAGAAGTCAATCTTCTCATAGCTACATCACTATGAACTGACGGGACAAAAACACATAATACCAAATATGAAGTAATCTATTATATAAAGGAGGTCCTGTCGTCGAACGACTGACAGAGACAGAGAAACCATCCAACGCAGAGACACCAAACTTGGCAACATAAATAGGCCTCAGGCAAGGTAGGTTTTTAGCAAAGAAACTCCCCCCCCCCAAAACCTAGAAGGCCCCCCAAAACAACAATACAAAAAAACCTACATTTCCCAGCATTCTCTGCGGCCGCCAACGAATCTCCCGGCCTCTACATTCTGACAACATGATTGGTTGCCAATGAGGGAGTATTTGCATAACGCCTCTATTGGCCAGCCAACATGAACATTCCGACCCATAATAAACTGTCAGAGGAGGATAAGGCAAAGGCCTGAGGCAGTCGCCAACACAAACACCCAATTCACTTCCCACAGAAAATTTAAACCCCTACAAATCACAAACCATGCCCAAAATTGACAGTAAGGCTTCATTAACTTGAGTTCCCTGACTAGGCCTCACTTAATGGGATGCTGTTTAAGCTCTGAATTGACAGTAAGGCTTCATTAACTTGATTTTCCCCACTAGGCCTCAGCTCATGGGGCATTGCGTATGGCCTGAATTTACAGTAACCTACCTTGGCACACAGAGCCCCTATAACCCACGCTACATTCTACTGCACTTTGGAGGAGGGTGGACCATGGATGATGGGATTTGATGTACCTCCATGGATTATGGGATTTGTAGTACTTTCAAACCCTTCATTCCCCACAGACCACTGTGGCCCAGAACCAAGACCAATAAAGAGCCAACTTGGCACACAGTGCCCCCATGACCCACACTCCATCCAACTGCAGTTTAGAGGAGGGCACACCATGGATGATGGGATTTCAAGTACCTCCACTCACTTCCAAAGTACCCCACCTGCACAAGCATCAACCTCTACATCAACACAGCAGACGGAAAGACAAAAAACATTGTATATCCACAAGCTATGCAGAACACCAGCAAAACCACACACCGACAACTCCTCAGCACTTCAACATCCCACCCACCAGAACAACCCACAACGACACAGCCATGACCCCACCAAGACCATAAGTAACATCAATTCCAACCCTTACATACTCAGACTTTCTCTCATCTCCTAAATAGGGCACAGCAACGCATGCTGGGTACAGCTAGTATCATATAATGATCAAATGGTCATGAAAACACACAGAGTACCCTCACATTTGAAAATGAGCATATATCAATATGAGTAATTATCTTAAAACAGTCAATTTCAAAGGCAAAGGATATGCCACACTGAACGCGAACTGTTCCATTCTCCAAGCGGAGAAGGGAGGGGAGTCCCGCTGTGGGAGGAATCAAAACAGTTTCTTATGTTCCGGTGTATATCCAAAGTAATGAATCCAAAGAAAGACATAACAAAATTCCACAAACAAGGTCAGCATCCCAATTGTCAGATATCACTCAACATCATATGAGCATAAATGGTGGGAAAAACCAAGTTGTATGAAGTCATCGTCGCCAGATACAAGGCGTGGTGCCTGATGTTTTCCGTCGCACCTAAGCCGGCCCCGATTGCAGCCGGTTCCTTTATGTGCCGCTGGCGGAGATGCAATAATAAACATGGAACACATGGAGCCAACGGAGCATAAAATCACTCGGCCGTTCGTTTCGTCCAAAAGACTTCTTCAAGGCTCACAATTACAGTACTCATATATTGAATTATTCATATGTGGTGCGTCTGACGAAAATTATTCACTCCTACATAGGTTTAACAAAGAGCATCACAAAGAGGACCCCACTCCCTGCACCCCTTTGGGGGGTCCTCTTTATGATGCTCTTTGTTAAAGGCATACCCTTTGCCTTTGAAATTGACTGTTTTAAGATCATTACAAATATTGATATATGCTCATTTCTGAATGTGGGGGTACTCTGTGAGTTTTCATGACCATTTGATCATTATATGATATTACTTCATATTTGGTATTATGTGTTTTTTTCTCGTCAGTGCATAGTGACGTAGCTATCAGAGGATTGACTTCTCATGTTTCCTGCTGTGTGTTTGTAGTTTGTCTTGCAGCAGTTCCCCAGAGTGTTTGTAGCTATGCCACCAGTCCCTGACCCCTCCTTGTGGCTGCATGATGGCTGCACTGGCAAGTGGCACTCAAATTGGTTTGCCGCCACTCACTTGCCACTTCAACCATATCTCCCTCTCCCTTACCTTAGCAATGACTGCCAAAAACTGAAATGGTGTTGGAGACTTCTTGCCTCCTTGGAATGACAATATCCATTGTGCTAAGGAGCGGGAGGAGAGGAGTAGTAACAAGCAATCCCTCTCTCCCCTCTGATTTCCTCAGCACACTGATATCCTCAGTCATTCCAGGTGCTGAGGAGTGCCTAACATCATTTTGACACTCGGTGGACCATGCTGAAATAAGTTACAGAGGGTTTAGGCAAGTAACATACATTTTCCCTAGGTTGCCTGATTCCAGAGAAAGCAATATGACATTTATTGGACTGTGCTGCTTTCTGAATAAGAAGCAGAACAATTACATGGCCCAAAGCTACTCAATAATCGAGGGTACTTCCACACTGGCCAGAAAGCAGAACAGCTCCACATTCAAAATTCCAATTCATGCCGCACTTGGAGGTCATCTGTGGGAGGAGAGTAACTCTGTGTAACGAAGTCGTTTAACTGGACAGGGTGGACCCTCTTTTAGATCCCACCTCTGACACCAAACTTGCGACGACACAGCTTTTAGCTGGCGTCACTATGCGAATATTCGTTCTTCAAACTGCTGCCACCATTTTATGAGAGAGAGACCAACTGGCCCAATTTTGTGAGGAATGTCAGCTATTTGTGAGGGTTAATGAGGGTTCAAGTTGTGAGACAGGATAAAACTTTTAAACTGAAGCTTGACTTTTGAAATCAATAGCACAGAGAGAGGTTTTCAGATGAACTAACAATAAACAGTTTATTTTGGCACAAAAGCTTGGTTTGATACTTAGTATAACACTTCCGAAGAGGCACGACTTAAAAAGGTTACAAATGTTCTAGTTATGGTAAATACAAAGTTGCAATGCTTAACTAATGCTATTACTCAGCCAGATCAGCTTCTAACTCTTTCACCACATAGGCACTCTGGCCTTTTCCAGACACTTTGTCTATATTTAGCCCTCAGGCTTTACATAAAACCAGCTGGCTCGCAAGCTCAGCTCACCAGAACAGCTACAGGTCAGCCTCTCAGGCCTAACCTACACTGAAAATTGTCTTTTCTTAAGACCTAACTGCTTCCCTGCAGTTTCAACAACGTGATTCCTACTCCTCTCCTCAGAGTAGAATCCAACAGACCCTTCTGGCTTGACAGCCAGGCACCAACTGTCTTAGAGCTGGTCTGACAGTTCAACTCCTCTCTCTGAGCTCTCAGCACCAACTGTCTTAGAGCTGGTTTGACAGTTCAACTGTCAAAATTCAAACTTCCCCAGAATTCTATTCTTGACTCTGGCAGAAAGCTGTTGACTCCTCCCACTTCTGCCTCACAGCCACGTTGCTATGGCAACTCTGCTCTCCCTGCAGAGACGTGCTCTTAATATCAGCTCTCTCTCTCCGGTTCACATTATCCTAACATTTCAATACATATTCAATCCTATAATAAAAAATAAACACTTCAGCACACTCTGCCATCCTACCTCCATATCGAAAAATGGGAGGGATGTAGAAGAGCACGAAAACTTGAAAGGAATAACTAGTAAAATATATAAGATAATAATTGAAATAAAGGAAGGAAAAACAAAAAATAACACCCTTAAGGAGGTCTGGGAAGAAGACTTAGGGATAAAAATAAAGGAAACAGAGTGGCAACAATTGTGGAGACAAAGACATCTTAAAAAATTATCAATAAGGATTAAAGAAAATTATTATAAATTAATATGGAAATGGTACCTTACACCAGTAAGAATGGCAAATATAAATAAAAACTACTCGAAAAACTGTTGGAGAGGATGCCAAGAAACAGGAACATACATACATATGTGGTGGCAATGTAAATATGTAAGCAAATTTTGGGCAAAAGTGTTTAAAGAAATAGAAGATATAATGAATATTAAAATAGAAAGAAGTCCTAGTATAGCTTTAGTATCATTATATAATAGTATACAATTGGGAAAAAGGATAAAGATGCGATAACAAACCTATTAACAATAGCAAGACTGCTTATAGCAAGGAATTGGAAAAAAGAAATAAATATACAAATAGAGGAATGGTACAAGGAAGTATGGAAACTGGCAATAAATGACAAGTTAACATGTATATTAAAAGTAAAAAGAGGTATATGGAAACAAAGTTATTTTTATGAGGTATGGAGAAAATTTATTGAAAAAGGATTAGAAAAGGAAGAAGGAAGGTTACCTCCACAAGAAGAAATGAAATTTTGGACGAATGATATGTAAAAGCAATGGCTTGGGGAGGGGGGAGGGGAGCACAGCGGTGAGGGATACAAAAATGTATAAGAAAAACATAATGGCAGATGCTAAAGATTGAAGTATTGGGGTTTTCCGGGGCAAAGATGGTGGCAGGACGGGTGTCTTGAGAGCTCCTGAAGACATCAACCGAAACCACCGATCGGAGGGCGAATCGTGCCCCCACCTCAGGCTGAGCCGATCAGCCAAGAGGCAGCGAAGCCAGGGGACCCCATCGCTGGCTCTATAAGTCGCCCCTCCTCAAGAGGGGGAGAGACGGAGAGAGCCCGGTGGCCTCCCAGCCTGGCGAGCAGATCGGGTGAGGGAAGCAGGCTCACGCCTGCACTCACTGCCAGCCCGGCCCAAACCAACAACGCGGGGAAGGGAAAACGCAAAGTGAGTAATGGGGAGACCCGGGACAGGGGGGACAGAAGATAAGCCAAACAACGGGCGGGAATCCCCCCCCTCCTCCCAAGAAGCCCCAAATTTAGAGGCTCAACCACACAAAAACAGACAGGGAGAAGCCACGAGAAGGGCGGCGAACGCGACCCCCCTCCTCCCCTTTCCACCGGCATCACAATTAGGGACGATAAGAGCCGACGGGGGGAAAAAATAAGAGTAACCTCACCAGGCATCAAAATGGCGGACCAAACAACAACCTAGGAGGAATGGGAGGAAGCCTCTTCAAGAAGAAGACCTCCATGTTTAGGCGGGAATCCCCACTCAGCCACCGGGGAAGGCGGGAAAAAGCCCGGAAGTGAAGGCAACAAGACATCCGGACTCTATTGGGGAGCGGACACCAAGGGGGAGAAGAGGCAGGAAGTAAAGCGGGCGCGAGCCCGCAATCACTGCCTGCCCAGCCCATTCCACCAACACCGGAGAAGGAGGGGGTAAGGAAGCCTATCGCCCCGGGGGAAAGGAGACCCGCTGGGAAAAAGGAGGACCCGCCGGACGGAGAGGCACCCGGGGGGAAAAAAACCACGAAATAAAGAGAAGAGAGGAAGAAAGGGCAGGAGAAAGAAACAAACAAAAAGGAGGAGGGAAAGAAAGAGCAAGGGAAAAGGGAAGCCCGGGCAAAGGACAGGTGCAAAAAGTAAGGGAAGAGCAGCAATCAGTTGGCAGGGGATTTGACAGATAGTGCACCCATCCTGCTCTCCTGCCAAGTTTCATCTAGCCAAGCAGCCCAACGCTAAATAATACTGCCAGCTCTGAGTGGGAGTCAGACACAGGACAAACAACTATGTCTCTGAAGGATATTCTGAGAGAGCTACAGAGGCTGGGACAAAAAAGCAAGACCTGATGAAAACACGGTAGGGATATAGATATCAAAAGTTGAACTATAATTTTAAGTAAAGTGTAGACACATTCAAATATACATCGAAATAACCCTATAAGGTAGGCTCATACGCAGCATGTCGCAACCTATACACAGAAGTACAGGGATATAATAGGAACACATAAAGGATGGGAAATGCAGATAGGTGGTATAGGAAAGTTCAGTAGGAGGTTGGTGCCAAATGCCCGTAATCACAGTCCATATATGGAAACAACAGCGGTAGCACACAACACAATCTCTGTACTAATAAGTCCATCCAAGGTGGTGAATGTTACCAGTAGATGGTTGCATGAACAGCTGCAGATGAGAGTTTCGCCGAGAAATATGGAAAAGCCGAGCAGGCCGCGACGGTCGAACTGCAGGGCCCAAACATGCAGATAGATACCTGACAACATGGATTTTAAAGGATGATTGAGATTTTTGCATGTATTTTTTAACTTGGGATTAAACAGCATTAAACAATCTACCCTGGGTTACTCTACATTAGCCTGGGTGCATCATTTGGATGCCCCAGGTTAATGTGCCCCATACACTGCATTATCTGGCGGTGTTGATGGACCTCCAGAGTTTTGAGAAAACTCCAGCGCAACTTAAGGTAATGTGGGTCAAGGCTGCCATAAGTAGCCTTGGCAAGCATAGCTGCCAGCAGGGGCAAACCTACCTGTTCCCGGGGGGTAAAAAAAGTGCCCCCCCAGTTGCTCCCGAAGGGAGCCCAGTGCGCATGCGCCAATCTGTGCGCATGTGCACTGACTCCAGAGTGCGCCTCCCGCTTTGGAGGCCAGTGCGCATGCGAAACTGCACACATGCGCACTGGCTCCAAAGCGGGAGGTGCGCTCTGAGCCATATGCATGCTTTTTTCACGCATGCGCAGGAGCTCCTACAGGCGCTGTAGCACCTGTAGAAGCTTCTGCGCATGCTGGGAGGCGCCGGCCTAACAAAGCCCAGCCGGTGCGGCGCGCAGCACAGGCCGGGAGCCAGCTGCGGAGGCCTGGCCGGTGCAACGGGCGGGCAGGGCAGCGCGGCGCGGGTGGCGGGCAGAGCCAGTGCGGCAGCGCCCTCCTCTACGCGCGCCTGCGTAGTCCGCCTAATGGACGAACCGGCCCTGGCTGCCAGATCAACACTGCGCATTAAATAATGACCATGGAGCTGATTAGGGACTCCTTAGATACCTCCAAAGTTGTCTGAATCACCATGGATTGACTGGTGACTCAGAAACCAAAGAACACTTCTACTAATCATCAACTTCAACTCTTCGAGTAGTTGGAGATGGAATGGGCCTCAGTGACAAACACAAATTTGAAGTGGGTCCACACAGAGGAGTGGGGTTTTTTTCCCACATTTTCCACCCCAAATTATTTTTTTTAAAAAGCAACGGCTTAGAATTCATAGTTGTACTTCTATCTTTACCATTGTAGTAACATTAATGAATCATGTCTTCCTTCTTTGTTACTCCTGCTGCAGCAGTGGAAATATTTCCAATTTAAATCACATTTGATATGAGCAACTGTTCTATGGATTATGTCTGTGAGACAGAATCAATACGAAACCTGCTGTGCATGTTTTAAAGTAACCTTTTGCAGGAAAGCCACCCATGGCGTGAAGCTTTCTTGCTTTGTGGAAATTAATGGCTACGCTCCCACTGACCTTAATGGAGTCAAAAGCACACCATTTTGAGGTCTACGCTCAGCTCTCTTTTTATCCAGATGCCATTTTAACTGCATTTTTTGTGATGCTCTGGGTTAATCCTTCAGATGTGTGAACATGAGATAAATGTGAAATATAGAGGTTGGTTATCATTTAGAGGTTATTATTTAGAGTCCAAGGCTATGAAGAGATATAGAAAATATATAGTTAGGGTTGTTAACATTTCAATAACATAAGGAATACAGTAGTTTGGAAGAGACGAAATATCTAAATGCCTTTTTCTTCACCCTCCCAGCACTCTTTCTCAGAAGCAGCAGTTACTTCTCAGGATAGCTAAATATCTGCCAACAGAGAGGGTGTGTGGGCAAGCTTGTATTTTACTTTCCATTCACCACCAACTACCCTGCAGGATGTTTGACAGAAAAGATTTGGATCTCAGGGTCTGAAGTAGATTTCAACACACAATTATTCAGAATGAAATACCTTACAGATGCACTCTACATCTCTTGTGGGTTTTTTTTCCATAAGAGAGAATGACAAGCACACATTTATTTGAGAGACAGCGAAGTGCTCAAAGCTAAACTTGCTGCTTTACCTGGCCACTTATAACCTCGCATTTCATATTTTGAAAGGAAAAAAAAGAGTCTGCCCCGTGTGGCTGTGGTGGTTTTGAATATCTTAACTTTTATATACTACAGTGGGCCTTCCGTGGTCATGGGATCTGGGGCCACGATTTTCACCTACCACTGACTGCTGTGTCCCATATTGTTAACAGCAGCACCATGAACATTTATTTATTATTATTTATTTATTTCTTCGAGCTTCTATACCGCCACTCCCCAAGGGCTCGGAGTGGTTTACAAGATCTAGAACAGGGCTGTCCAACTTCTACCGGCCCAGGGGCCTGAATTCCGGTCACTGATGACCTGGGGGGCCGTAGGATCTGCCCCCACCCCCGCCCGGCCCCTGGCTCCACCCCCAGCCCCGGCTCTGCCCTCTCCCCCAGCTCCGCCCCCACCCTGCCCCCGCCCCTGCATGCATACAGTCAAATATAATCTTTTACTAACATTAAATGTAGGGTGGGCATTCAAAAGGGGCATCCATACAGTCAAATATAATCTTTTACTGAGATAAAATGGAGGGATAAGATATTAAATTATTTTAATTTAATATTAAATATATTTAATTCCATCCTCCCCTCTCCCCTTATTTTAATTTAATATTAAATATATTTAATTCCATCCTCCCCTCTCCTTATTTTAATTTAATATTAAATATATTTAATTCCATCCTCCCCTCTCCCTTTATTTTAATTTAATATTAAATATATTTAATTCCATCCTCCCCTCTCCCTTATTTTAATTTAATATTAAATATATTTAATTCCATCCTCCCCTCCCCCTTATTTTAATTTAATATTAAATATATTTAATTCCATCCTCTCCCCCCTTATTTTTATTTAATATTAAATATATTTAATTCCATCCTCCCCTCTCCCCTTATTTTAATTTAATATTAAATATATTTAATTCCATCCTCCCCTCTCCTCTTATTTTTATTTAATATTAAATATATTTAATTCCATCCTCCCCTCCCCCTTATTTTAATTTAATATTAAATATATTTAATTCCATCCTCCCCTCCCTTATTTTATTTTAATTTAATATTAAATATATTTAATTCCATCCTCCCCCTCCCCTCTTATTTTAATTTAATATTAAATATATTTAATTTCATTCTTCCCTCTCCCCTTATTTTTATTTAATATTAAATATATTTAATTCCATCCTCCCCTCCCCCTTATTTTAATTTAATATTAAATATATTTAATTCCATCCTCCCCTCTCCCCTTATTTTAATTTAATATTAAATATATTTAATTCCATCCTCCCCTCTCCCCTTATTTTAATTTAATATTAAATATATTTAATTCCATCCTCCCTCCCCTTAATGTATCCCATCTCCCCTTATTTCATCTTTAAATATATTTAATTTTATATTTAATACATGAGGGGAGATGGGGGGGGAATGAGGAGCCCCTGAGGAGCCCCCCTGCTTCGCCTACCATTTCCAAACGCGTAGGATCCAGGAGTACCCGGACGACGAGAGAGGCGACGACCGACTGAGTCGAAGAAGGTCCTAATTGCGTCTGTGGGCCTCAGCAATCCAGTAGTAGAGTAGCTGAAGAGTATCGCGAGAATAGGCAATCCACACAGGATTTCGCTGTCAACACCGGCGTGATCTCGCGTTGACAGCGAAATCCCGTGTGGATTGCGTATTCTCGCGATACTTGCTCCGAACCTGGAAGTAGGTATTTTTTTAATGTTTATTATTTATTTTATTTTTCATTTTTATTTTTTATTTAAAAGCTTAGGGGGCCGGAGGGAAGTGGCTGGGGGGCCGTATATGGCCCCCGGGCCGCCAGTTTGACAGCCCTGATCTAGAAGAAACAACACCAAATAAAACAGCATTAATAGAAAGGGTAGGGAGAGGAGGGGGGGAACAAGGGGAAGATTAAGAGGGACAAGATCTGAGTGATCTGGTAACAGCTTCAGGCCAGCCGTCAAAAGGGGGCAGCTTAGGAGTTCTTGAAAGGTCACATCGGAGTTCTTCCTCAGTGGGAATGGGGAATATCACTCCCTCTGAGCCATGATTTAGAGATGACATAGCTCCGGCCTGCTGGAACAACTTCTGTCCTAGGCTTGAGGCACGGCTCCTGTAGCCTGGGGTTAGTGTTCCAGAAAATCCTAGTCTGGGACAGTCTCCGAGCCCTTGAGTTGAACGTTCTCAGCCTCTTCCCCTCTCGTAGGCTGATGGCCGACTCTGTAGCCTTGGGGGTTCTGTAGTCGCGGTAAGGTGCCACTCTATACTGGTGCTCCGCGGGAGGGGGAGGGCGGAAGCTAGGAACCGATAAACCTTCCTCTTCCGTCGCCGCCTCCTTGGGTGAACACACGGTCTCCGCCGCAGGTCGCTTCCGGATCTGCGCTCCTCAGAGGTTGAAGATATCCGGTCTGGCTTGGCGTTTCCAAGGATGGCGTTTCCAAGGATGGTCACCATCTTTGACCCGTCCGCAAGTCTCCCCCCCCTGGCCATGGCACAGCGGCGGGGGCGAGCGTCTCGGGCGGAGGACAGGGCCTCCGGTGCATCCAACTGCGCCAGCGTGTCGTGGAAGCCAGGGTGATCCGCACCCTCACCCCGAGGGAGGCAACCCGCCAGAGGCGCACAGTCCAAGTCCAGTCTCATAGATATTTGCCTTTCAACCCCCGAAATAACGAGACCAGACAACAATAACTTTGGGTGCAAATTTGGGCAACTTTTATTAAATGTTACCTTTTTAACTTTTCCAACTGAACTAAACGTAGGTGTCAATGGAACTTGGTGTGGCGAAGCCGAGGTGGCGTCCTTAAGCGGTCTACCCCTCGGCTATTCAGGGTGACACACCTGGGTCCCCTGATAACGCAAACTGGGCAACCTCTAAGGGAAATGCTGGAGAAGCCTCTCTCAAAGTATTGAGACCGAACTTTACAGTTGCTGGGCCATATGCTGTCCCCTTCACCCTTTTACTGCCATCTAGGTGAGTGAATTGTGTAATGGCCCACACCCTTTAAGTGGTGCCTTATGTGTATAGTGATCTTTGTATTTTCCTATGCTATTTATGCTTGGCCTATCCCAGCTAGCCCCTAATAACAGTATAGGGTAGACAAAAAAAACCCCTAAAACATAGAAGGGCAAAAAATCCTACTCAGTCCGAATAGGCAACCAAGAAGTATACTGCCAGTGGGCGGGCATGGTGGGTCGACGTCTCAAAGTGGAATGAGCTAGCCAGCCCTGCCCCCTCTAACAATAGTTAGCCAGCCCCGCCCCCTCTTCTGGATGGTTCCATGGAACCATACAATCTCTTGCTTCGGGGGAGGAGGCAAATTGCTCTCCCCACCCAACTATGTCAGGAGGGGAAAGTCTAGTATTTAAGGGGTGTAATCACACACACTTTTTCCATATATACATAAGGTCCTGAATTCCTGTTAATTTGTAATGTGAGTCTCAGGAATAGATGAAAATTACACACACACACACACACACACACATATAAATAATGGAAGTTCTGGTATGTTAACACTGCTGCATTGCCAATCCTATTTGTATTGGTTTTTAAATCTACATCTAGCAATAGAATGATATTTGAAGGGAAAGGTAGATACTAAGCATGAGAAAAAAGTTATGAAAATTAAAAGAAATCGTAAGTGATTCGTATGTAATGGGACTTTCTAGTTTATACGCATCACGGCAGCTAACCAGGATGTAGACTTTCTTTATGGGGAACTGGAAGTGACGCTGCTGCTAGGCATTCTGGAAAGTGTAGTCCTCCACGCTTCTCTCATATGCTTCTCTCTCAGATGCTTCTCCCCCCTCCCTTCTCTTCCCCGTTGCTCTGTCTTGCCCCATCGCACGGGCCAACTTCAGCCCTCCAGGTAGGTGTTTTGGATTTCAACTCCCACCATTCCTCACAGCCTCAGGCCTCTTCCTTTTCCTCTCAGCCTGGGCAAACTTGGGCCCTCGCTCCCTCAGGATCGGGGTGAGAGAGAGGCAGCGAGGAGTGAGGGGGTCCTCCTCCTTTTTGCTGCTTCCAAGAATAGAATACCCCCTCCCTCCTTCCCTCCCTCCTTCCTATTTGGAGAGTCCCATCTAGAATTCAGTGTGATTTATTCAAGTTTTGGCCTACAACTCCCAGAAATCCCAGCCAATTTACCAACTGTTAGGATTTCTGGGAGTTGTAGGCCAAAACCATCTGGAATGCGCATGCGCTGGCATACGAACTACTAACGAAATTCGTTAGTAGATAGGATCTAAAATGCTTAGTTTCAACTAAATTAAATTGGGGGGGGGGGCTGTGAATAAAGTTTTCTGAGCAATGTAATAAGCCAATTTATTTAAAGTTTTCTCACTTCTTTATACAGTTTGACTTCTTATGTTGTTGTTGTTAATTGTTGTTAATTTTCTGCTTTTTTCTATTAATGCCAACTAGAGCACGTCCATTGACTCACCATGCAGCAATTTATCCAATGAGTCTACATGAACTGAGACATTCCAGGCATTTGGTTTGTTTACATTCCAGGCATCACCATCCCTATCATCATTAGTTATGAATACAGGGGTTTTTTCTTTTTAATATGATTTTTAAAAGCAAAACAAAATAAAATTTTGCTGTTTTACATTTTTCATTTACACTGATGGCAATTGATGTATATGGAAGCAGTTTTGCATACAGGGGCGGTCCTACAGGTAGGCCAAGGAAGCAGCCAAATGGGGCGCCATCTGGGAAGGGGCGAATTCCCCCGCCCACCGAGCGCCGGCGCCAGCCAGCGTCCTGGCCCTGCCGATGTTCCTCAGGCATCACCGCGGCTGCCTGCTTTTGGGCCCCAGCCTTGTGTGCTCCGACACCGCTTCTGGGTATGCGTGGAGGTTTTCACGCAGGCGCAGTTGCTCCGGAGCTGAAGTTGAGCACAGGAGCAACCGCGCATGCGTGGAAACCTCTGTGCATGCCCAGTAGCTCCTGTGCGCAGAAGCCTGTAAGCAAAGCACTCCCTATCAGGCAGGCAGGGAGTGCTTCCCCTCTCGCTTTGTCTCCGCCCTGCCACCGAATGCGGTGACCCAATTGGGCAGGCAGGGGGCAGAGACAAAGGGAGAGGGGAGTGGAGCCAAAGGGGTATTGGTGACGTATTGCCTCCTGACAGCCGCCACCGGAAGTAGTCGCCGTGCGCTGAGGCGAACTCTCTCGCCAGGCCCAATCATGTGTGAACCTTACCACACCTGCCCACCTCCCCGCGCGCGCCGGCCAGGAGCATCAAGGAGAGACAGGCGCAACTGCGCAGGCAAATAGTAATATATCATATTTTATTTTACTTTATTTTGAGTTATTTGAGTTTTATAGGAGTAATGAAAATATGTAGTAGAGGATAATTTTATTTAAATAAATAATTTTATTTATTATTTTATAATAATAATATAATAGAATGTTATATTATATTATGTCAATATATTATAATATAATTATATTGTAATGTAGTATAATATAATTATGATATAATATAGTATGAGTATGTACTATAATATATTGTATATACATTGATACAATATAATACTACTAATGGTATTGTGATATTATAATTGTATATTTGTTTTATATGGGGGGGGGCAAAATAATGTTCTCTTACCATATAAAATTACCTTAGACCGCCCCTGTTTGGATAGAAGAATGTGAATTAAACTTTCTATTCAGATTGTCAGAATGTATAAGAGGGAGGAGCTCTTTTATGACTTTGAAGAGTTCTGATTGATTGACAGAACCTATGACCTGTTCCTACCCCTTACGCTCCTGCTGTATGCCTCCAAATGACCTTCTAGAAGGCATGCGGTGACGACTACGCAATTCAGTATTCACTTGATGGGTGCATTATGTTCTTCTTGCTTTGACCTCTTGGAGCTCTGGGAATGTGACATCACGTCTATGTATGGGGCTGTCATTTAAAGTGTTGGAACAGAAGCAAATCAAGGACAAGTTCTGAGTCATTGGAGAAAAAAAGGATTATATTAAAAGAGAAAGGTAAACAATGAATAGCAAAAAAAAAGGAGTAATGCAAATTATAAAAATTGGAACAATATCTTAAAAAGAAGACAAACAGAAACCGGAGAAGTGAAACAAATGGAAAAGAGGTGTTGTGGAATGAGACAAACATATTCCATATTGTGGTAGACTAGTTGTGGAACTAGTGGGACTGACTACAATAATAACTGACAGTTATAAAACCGGAGGGTCAGGAACAAGTTAAAAAGTCTAAACACTGCTGTATATTCTTGTAACATCTATTAAGGAAGTGAACGTCTATATCATAAATTCTTCCAGGGCCGGAATAGACACTCTATTACACCAGGCCCCGCCCCCAGGCCCCACCCCCAGGCCCCGCCCCAGCCCAGGCCCCGCCCTCCTAAAGCTATCTGTAACCAACCAAGCATTTTCCTCCTCCCCTGTGCCTCTTTTAAAAAAAATTAGAAAAAAAAATTTAAAAATGGCCATCAACAGGCTGGGAGGCCGGGGGTGCCCAGTTGAGGCTGGGAGGCCGGATCCGGCCCCAACCTTGTTAACCAAATTTGTGCCTCTGAAACCATCACGCTGTCAAATCTGTTCTGTTCTTTGAAAGACAAGCCTCTCTGTTTTGTAAATAGTCCATAGGGGACTTGGTGGCAGCCAGGCATGTAGCCAGGGGGGGGGGCTAAGGGGGCTTCAGCCCCCCAAATTCTCAGGGTGGTCCGCGAAAAGGCCTTACTGGTACATTATTTAAACTGTTATGTTTATTCATATCATGATCTGATCACCATGCCCATTATATCCCACATTAATGGGGTTATTGGGATAACAATACAAAAGGTTTGCTAGGGTTGACCCTCTTCCACCCAGTCTCAGCCCCCCCCCCCCCCGAACCAAACTCAGCCCCCCGAATCAAAATCCTGGCTACGGCCCTGGTGGCAGCGAAAACAACTAGGGGATCTTTTCAGCTCAATAGGGAGATCTCCAGAATCGGTGGTAACCCTCACACATTAAATCTCCATAATATGTGGCAGCGGTACCACAGTGGTCAAGTGGTCAGTGGTGATGGTCAGTTCTCTACAGCAGTCTTTCTCAACCAGTGTGCCGTGGCACACTAGTGTGCCGTGACGGACCTCCTGCTGTGCCGCGAGAAAAGCTCTCTGCCCCCTTCCCCCTTCCTGCCAAACTTCTGCTGCTTGGGGAGGAGGAGGAGAAGGGCCGGGCAGTGGCGAAGAAAAAAGAAGAAGGGACCGCGCGCGCCTCCTTCGGCTGTTTCCCCAGCCACCTCCAATCCGCCATGACTCCCACCATGACTCTCGCCCCTCGCTCGCTGAAGCCGCGTGGAGGAGGAGCCCTGCCCACTGAAGCCCATCCACCGCTCATGCTCTTCCTCTGTAGGAGAGCTGAAGCTGGGGGAGGGGATGGGGCATGGCGCGGGCTGTAGGTGAGCTGAAGCTGGGGGGAGGGGCGGGGCATGGCGCGGCCTGTAGGTGAGCTGAAGCTGGGGGAGGGGGCGAGGCATGGCGCGGCCTGTAGGTGAGCTGAAGCTGGGGGAGGGGGCGGGGCATGGCGCGGCCTGTAGGTGAGCTGAAGCTGGGGGAGGGATGGGGGCATGGCGCGGCCTGTAGGTGAGCTGAAGCTGGGGAGGGGCGGGCATGGCGCGGCCTGTAGGTGAGCTGAAGCTGGGGAGGGGATGGGGCATGGTGCGGCCTGTAGGTGAGCTGACGCTGGGGGGCGGGGCATGGCGCAGCCTGTAGGGGAGCTGAAGCTGGGGGAGGGAAGGGCATGGCGCGGCCTGTAGGTGAGCTGAAGCTGGGGAGGGGCGGGCATGGCGCAGCCTGTAGGTGAGCTGAAGCTGGGGGAGGGGAAGGGCATGGCGCGGCCTGTAGGTGAGCTGAAGCTGGGGAGGGGGCGGGGCATGGCGCGGCCTGGCTCTGCCCGGCTCTGCCCCTCCCCGGCTTCGCACTCCCAGCAGCTGCTCCAGCCTTGAGGGGACAGTGCCAAGCCAGCATTGTGCTGGCTCTGGCACCGCTGGCTTGGCACTGCCCCCCTCAAGGCTGGAGCAGCTGCTGGGAGAGGTGAAGCCGGGAGTAGGGGCCAGGGCATGGTGTGGCCTGGCTCCGCCCCCCTCCCCAGCTTTGGCACTCCCAGCAGCTGCTCCCAGCAGGCCACCATCCCCCAGCCGTTCTTTACTGTGTTAGAGTGTCATTTTGTTTCATTTTGGTTGGTGGTGTGCCCCCGGATTTTTTTTTAATGTTAAAAGTGTGCCTCGGCTCAAAAAAGGTTGGGAAACACTTCTCTACAGTTTTAAGAAACGCGTCTCCACAGCTTTCCTCAGAACTTTGGATAGTATGAAACATAGCTGGTAGTTAGCTACCTAGGGCTGACTAAGCTAAGATGAGAAACATTGTACAGCAAAATGAGGTGAAGTGGAGAGCTGAATTCAAATGGTAGGCTATGGCAAAGGCAAGAGGATAAGACTCAACACCCTTGTATATTTCAACTGAAAGCACCTGTTAGCTGAATGAAAAGCTTGGAACTGCACCACTGTACAATAGCATCAAATGTTCTACTCTTCCCCTGACATGTAAAAGAACCTCAACATAGTAAGCTGTGAAGAATTTTTACCATCATATTGATCTATGTTACATTCATTCCATTGAATTTCCAGGTTGGGAGACTCAACATAGTGGATGGTTTATAAAACTGCTTTTAGTTTTATGGTTCAGCTCAGCTAGAAATTAATTAGATTTCTTGGCTGCTGTTCCTGTACTTTTAATCTTCGGTGTTTTGTGTGGTTTTTTTTTACTGTAAATGTTGTTATTGATTGTATGCTGCTCTGGCCATTTTATCTGACACAGCAGGAAGAGAAATATTGGCCGGAATCTTATATGTATTATGTTGGTACATACCACGGTACTTGGGTAGGAGGCATGGTTTAGAACCCAAAAAGAGGGAATCGAAAATCTAATTGGGGGGTTTTTTTTGATTAGTAATAGAAAGACTTCCAAAAAATTTCCAAAAATTTCTAAAATGTAACGTAATTACTAGCGAAATTCGTTAGTAGTTTGTATGCCAGCACATGCGCATTCAGATGGTTTTGGCCTACAACTCCCAGAAATCCTAACAGCTGGTAAATTGGCTGGGATTTCTGGGAGTTGTAGGCCAAAACTTGAATAAATCACACTGAATTCTAGATGGGACTCTTCAAATAGGAAGGAGGGAGGGAAGGAGGGAGGGAGGGGTATTCTATTCTTGGAAGCAGCAAAAAAGGAGGAGGAGCCCTCGCTCCTCACTGCCTCTCTCTCACCCCGATCCCGAGGGAGCGAGGGCCCAAGTTTTCCCAGGCTGAGATGAAAAGGAAGAGGCCTGAGGCTGTGAGGAATGGTGGGAGTTGAAGTCCAAAACACCTGGAGGGCTGAAGTTGGCCCGTCATGAAGCCTCTTCAAGGCTTTAGATCCTGGCAGGCAGAAGGGGCAGGGAGAGCCGTCCACTCCTCCTCCCCTGCCAGGTTCTAAAGCGCATCAAGGCTTGGCACGCTTTAGATCCTGTGAGAAACCAACCTAATGTATAATAGAATGAATGCTAACTTATAGAGTAAGTGCCTAAATATTATAAGTAATCCAACTGGTCATATACCTACATTCCATGCACATGCAATAATACAGCAGTAATAACAATGGGTATAAGAAGAGTAAAATTCAAACCGTATTCTGACTGGTCCTCCTCATGCGGTGCAAACGGGCTCTTCTCTATGAGCCCGGGATTCTGCAGCAAGCAAACGCTGTGCCCGGGCTTTTGGCTTTTCCCGGAGAGGCTGCCTCCGGGCTCATGGAGAAGAGCCGTTTGCATCGCTTGAGGAGGAACCACAGTCAGAATACTTCGGTTTGAATTTTACCTCTTCTTATACCCATTGTTATTACTGCTGTATTATTGCATGTGCATGGAATGTAGGTATATGACCAGTTGGGATTGCTTATACATGTTGTGTGCAACTACCCCAATACTCTTTGATGCTTTAGATCCTGGCAGGCAGGAGGGGCAGGGAAGCCTGGAAAAATGTAAACAGAGAGGTTTACTCAGAAGTAAATCCACAAAGGAGGGCACTTCATCCAAAGTGCCCTCCTTTGCGGATTTACTCATGAGTAAACCTCTCCGTTTACTCTCCTTTGCAGATTTACTTCTGAGTAAACCTCTCTGTTTACATTTTTCCAGGCTTCCAGCCGAAAGAAGGAGCGAGTTTAGGGCTTGCCTTGCCATAATACTTATTGGCAAGGGAGGCGGGAGGGTGGTGAGAGAAGGAGGGTGCCCCCTTACGACCTAATAACGACACTTAAGAAAATCCTGGCCCCGAAGTTCTATAAAGAAAGTCCACTTCCTGGTTGGCGTTCCACGTGCGGAAATACTCAAAAGTAGCATTTCTTACGAATTTCTTACGAATCATTTAATTTTCATAACTTTTTTCTCATGCCTATTGGGTAGCTATGTAGAGAAAACCAGCTTGATCTTCTCAATCCTCACTTACTGATCAGCAGGCCTTGTGACTCATGAGGTCTGTTTCCCTTTTGTTCAGGGAGAAGCAGGCCTGGATCAGGACCTTTTGCCGCCCTAGGCCAAAAGGGCCATCTGCCGCTGCCCCCGGCTCCGCCCCGCCCCCTCGCCGCTGGCGAGGAGGAGGAAAGCCCCACCCCCGGCTCTGCCCCGGCTCTGCCATGCCCCCGCCCCACCCCCTCGCTGGTGACGAGGAGGAAAGCCCCACCACTGGCTCTGACCCGCCCTCGCCCCGCCCCCTCGCCGGCGAAGAGGAGGAAAGCCCCACCCCCGGGGCTTCCCCACGGCTCCTCCCTCCCTCCTAAAGCCACCATGCCGGCAAGGTGGCAGGGGCAGAGCCTTTGGAGTGAGCAAAGGGGGGAGGGCGGCCGCGCGCATGTGCACTTAATTTTTGTATTATTTCTTTGAATATTTTTTGGGGGTTTTTTGATTTTTTTACTTTTTGGGGGTCCGTATCTGCTGCCCCCCATATGTGCCACCCTAGGCCTTGGCCTAGATTGGCCTTATGGGTAATCCGGGCCTGGGGAGAAGCTGACTAAAATTTTTGCCCCCTTGCGTAACTAACTCTGTTGTTACAAGCAAGGTTGCTGTTGCATTTCATCCTTTCAGCATTGTTCGTTGCTCCAATGGGGAAGGGGATGAAAATGTCAGTCAGCTTCTTGGGATTGCCAAGTATGATCCCTGGGGGTGGTCTCCATAGCCATCCCAAATCCATGGTCACAAGCAGCCTGGAGAGGAGGGATGGCAGTGCCAACCTCCCTGTCCCCCTTTTAACCCCCCCCCCCCAAACTTATAGTAAATCCCTCAGTTTAACTGCTTTGAAGTCCATTATATAAGTCTACATTGACCATTGTATATGTCTACACTGACATATATAATCTAAACTGACTCCCTGGACCATGCTGTTGTTTGCATAATATGTAAACCTTGGGACTGGCTTGGTTTTACCTTGATAGTTATTGTGGAATATGATGCTGCTGACTGGTTTAAACGGGATACATGTTCTAGATGTACCTATATTATCCAAGCAGATATAGTAGCAATAAAAGGTGGGGCTTTTGGAATTTTAGTGGCCTGGTCTAGGGTTGTCTGAGTCTTAGGGTCTTATCAGGCAGGGTCAATTTAGCATCCTAGGATGCTTTTACCTTGTCTTGGGAATGGAGCCCCATGCTAATCATCACACAATGTCATGTGACTTTCAGTGAAGGGCCACCTCCAACCCGCTTTGGTGTGGATTTGAGTAAAGTTTGGAAGTGTCCCGAGACTCATATTTTATCCATATCATGAAGAGATGGGACGCACTAGAAAAGGCAATAATTCTTGGTAAGGTAGAAGGTGATAAGAAAAGAGAAAGATCACATTTCAGATGGATAGACTCAATCAAGGGTCTGCAAGACCTGAGCAAACCTGTTGACAATAGGGTGACCTCAATGTCTCTTTCATAGGGTTGTCATAAGTTGTAGTTGGCTTGGGGGCAATTAACAACAACAAATCACATTTGCACCGGGAATGTGGCACAGCTGGCTAAGAGTCAGCTGTATGAGATCTCTCTGACCAGTAGGTCATGAGTTTGAGGCCTGCCCGGGTCGAGGTGGGTGCTCGACCTTTAAGTGTAACCTGCTGCCGACCTTTGCAGCCCGAAAGACAGTTGCATCTGTCAAGCAGGTAATAAAGGTACCACATTAAGTGGGAAGGCAAATTTTGACTGAATTATGAGGCCATTAAAGAACTCCAGGAACGCTGAGGAATGTGGAAGGAACAACAAGGGATGCTGGGAACGCTGAGAGGTGAGGAGTGCGTCAGCTCCCCCTGGTGGCCAGAGTTTGCCTCTGTTCGTCTATATGTGTGTATGTGGAAAACGGCAGGGATTGTCTGCTAAGTATGAACCTGTAATCCGCTCTGAGTCCCCTTCGGGGTGAGAAGAGCGGAATATAAATAAAGTAAATAAAATAAATAAATAAATAAATCTATATAAAAAGTTGCATATTTGAAAAAATATTATGGCTTTTGCAAAAAGACACATACATGCTCTCACTGTTGGAAAGACTATGATCAGATGTCCTAAATGCATTTCCCCTGATGCTAAGTGTAGATGAGAAACTTTGCATTATTTCTATAGTTTTTCACCATAAAACTGGGCAGCCCATCAAACAGAGGTAGAGGCAAAAAAAGAGGTTTCTTCAAAGACAGGGCTGTCCTCTGAAGACAAAGGTGATATCTCTTGGTATCAGGGACTGCCACCTAATTGGCTATTTCCTAATTGTGCAATCCAAAGCAAGCAACAAAAGGCCCTAAGCACTTATTTTGGCAGAACTGAAGATATACACTGAATCAATCAGACTGGGAACTTAACTAGATTCTGTCCAAGCTCTTTTCAGCTTAGTGTTCCCTGAATGTGTGCAGGAATGCTCTAGGAGAGTCCAAACAATAGACCTTTTCTTTGTCTATCATTTCTTTTTGCAGCCTTTCCCCACAATTTCTAGGAACATCTACAATTTATTCAGGAGGAAAGATGAAAAGAAATTCCTGTACCACTGGAGTTGGATTGATCTTCCTCCTTTTGATGAATTTCAGAGGCCTTATACATACAGTACATACTAGGCCTAGGTAGGTTCAGCGGAATGCTCATAAAATTGGAATTAATTCGAATTAAATTTACTTTTGAAGCTTTTTGAGGCGATGTAAGCAACAGGGGAGCGAATTTGCCATTTCGAAGCCACCACCGCCATTTTCGGAAAGGAATCATTTGGATGCAGATGTGCTTCCCTCCACGTTAGACCTGGGATGAGATGTGGAGGGAAGCACATCCACGTCCAAACTGGGTGTTTAACCAGTGCTGTTTCTTTTCTTTTCTTTTTAAAAAAAATCGTTTTTATTAAAGTTTTTGCAGTGGGATACATACATAGGGTATATAAGAACATAAGAAGAGCCATGCTGAATCGGACCTCAGCCCATCTAGTCCAGCATTCTGTATCACACAGTGGCCCCCAGTTGTACACGGGGATCTCGAGCAGAAGGGAGGGCAAAACCCTGACCTGCTCCCGACCCCCACAACCAGTACCCAGGGAAATCCTGCCTACCTCAACCAACTCCGAGGTGGCACTTGAATGTCCTTTTCAGTAACTACCGATACACTTGGTATCCATGAATCTGTCTAATCCTGCCTTGAAGCTGTCCAGGCTGACCGCTGTCACAACCTCCTCTGGAAGTGAGTTCCATAACCCAATGACCCTCTGGGTGAAGAAATATTTCCCTTTATTAGTCCTAACTTTCCTACCTTGGAGCTTCAGGAGTGCCCCTAGTCCTAGTGTTTTGTGACAAAGAAAATATTTTTTCTTTATTCACCTTTTCTATCCCATGCATGATTTTATACACTTCGATCAAGTCACCTCTTAAACGCCGTCTTTCAAGGCTGAAAAGACCAAGGCGTTGCAACCTGGTTTCATAAGGGAGCCGCTCCATCCCTTGGATCATTCTTGTTGCCCTTTTCTGTACCTTTTCCAGTTCCGTTATATCCTTCTTGAGGTGCGGAGACCAGAATTGTACACAGTACTCCAAATGTGGCCTTACCATCGATTTGTAGAGAGGTAATACAACATTTGCTAACCTATTTTCGATTCCCTTCCTGATCATGCCAAGCATAGAATTTGCTTTTTTCACTGCTGCTGCGCACTGGGTTGACATCTTCATTGAGCTGTCCACCAAAACCCCAAGATCCCTTTCCTGGTTTGTCTCGGAAAGCTTTGACCCCATCAATTGGTAGGTGTAGTTGGGGTTCTTTGCCCCGATGTGCATGACTTTACACTTGTTTAGGTTAAAATGCATTTGCCACTTTGTTGCCCATTCACTCAATTTCGAGAGATCTTTCTGGAGCTCTTTACAGTCAGTTTCATTTTTAACTACCCTGAACAATTTAGTGTCGTCTGCAAACTTTGCTACCTCAGAATTCACTCCTACATCCAGATCATTAATGAATAAATTAAAAAGTAACGGACCCAAAATTGAACCTTGGGGTACGCCACTTCTCACCTCTTTCCACCCAGAGAAATGTCCATTTATTACCACCCTTTGTTTCCTACAGTTTAGCCAGGTTCCAATCCAGGACAAGACCTGTCCTCTGATTCCATGGCTGAAGAGCTTATTTAGGAGCCTTTGGTGAGGGACTTTGTCAAAAGCCTTTTGAAAGTCAAGGTAAACAATATCGACTGGGTCCCCTTTATCTATGTGATTATTTACACCCTCAAAGAATTCTAACAAGTTAGTAAGACATGATTTGCCTTTGCAGAAACCATGTTGATTTTCCTTCAGCAATGCCTGTTCTTCTATGTGCCTAGTAATTTTTTATTTAATAATGGTTTCCATCACTTTGCCTGGAACTGAGGTTGAGAACATCCTCCTTGTTTATCTCTATCTGTTTTAATTCTTGTCATTCCCTCCCTGAAAAAACTGACTCAGCTGTAGGCATATGTTGTCTGTCCTCCTGTGTGAAAACGGAGGCAAAGAAGTCATTTAGCCGCTCAGCAATCTCCTTGTCTTCTATGTGAAAAGTTATACGGGAGTGAGGGGGAGACCTGGGGTTGGTGGGGGAGGGAGGGTAGAGTGTTGAGAGGAAACAAAAGGGGAGTAGGGGAAAGGTGGGGGGGGGAAAAACAAAAAGGAAAAATAGTAAAAATAAAAATTCGACTTCCAAATTTGGTACAGCATGTCAAAGGCAAAACATTTTCTTATTAATTATATCTATCTTGAACTTTATCTTGATCTTTCCAGAAATAAAACATAAACAAATACAAGGTTCTGGACTACCTTGTTCTTCTCCAAGTACTTACATTTAACTACTCAGTTTGTTTCTCCACCTCTCCCACCCTGTTTTGTGTTTATTCCTAGTTGTAATAGATATTCATCGAAAGGTTTCCAGTCCGTAGTATTAATTGGATTGCCATTACTCTTCCTTATAAAAAAGGTTAGGATATCCATATCCCTGATATCTAACGTTTTTTCTCTCCATTGGTCTATGTTTGGTGTTCCTGATTGTTTCCATACTTTCGCATAAACTATCCGTGCCGCTGTTATAATGTACGTGAGGATCTTGTCTTCATTTTTATTTAATTGAATCTGTTTCTCCATTAGACCTAGTACAAAGACTTCTGGTTTTAATGGGAGTTCCATCTTCAAAATTTTTTGTGCTGCCTCCTGTATGATTTTCCAATAATTAGTTGCCTTAGGGCAGCCTTTTTCAACCAGTGTGCCTAGGCACACTCCTGTGCCTTTGCAGAGCTCCAGGTGTGCCTCCAAAAAAACTTTTTGCCCCCCTTCCTTCCCCCCTCCTTTTGCCACCGCTATTATTTTGTCCTCCTCCCTGGGAGAAAAAAATCTTCCCTTACCACGTTGGCATTAGGCTCTGTCCGCAGACGCCCCTTGCAGCGAGGGAAAAGCGTTACGCAGCATGCAAAGGAGGAGAGGAGCCCAATGGGCGGCTCCAAAATGACGTCGCGTCATTTTGGAACTGCCCACTGGGCTCCTCTCCCGAACACGGCAGCATGCAAAGGAGCAGAGAGCAGAAAAATGACGCCGTGTCATTTTGGGGCCGCCCCAAAACTTTTGACTGCCCACTGGGCTCCTTTTGGAGCATGCAAAGGAGGAGAGGAGCACAATGGGCGGCTGTTTTTGGAGCCGCCCACTGGGATAACTTTTGGAACCGCCCACTTGTGCTCCTCTCCTCCTTCGCATGCTGCCCTCTGTTTGTGGATAACTCCTATATATTGAACTTCTATATATTGCAGATTATCCAGAACAGAGCTTAATCCAACGCGGTAAGGGAAGATTTTTCCTTTTTCTCCCATGGAGGTGCCAACATCATGTGGGTGCCAAACTGTACTCCGTTTTTCAAATTCACTATATTGATACATTAACTTTATAAAACTTTTGTAATTGCGCATATTGCTAGTTTCACTATATTATTATTATTTTACCTACTCTTTGTCCCCTGCATATGCAGCCTGTTGTGTAAAAGAGGTGCCGAAACGCCATAAAACATTTATGTGTCATTTTGGTTGGTGGTGTGCCCCAGGATTTTGTAAATGTAAAAAATGTGCCTCGGCTCAAAACAGGTTGAGAAACACTGCCTTAGGGCATGTCCACCATAGATGGTAAAAACTTCCTACTTGTTGCTTACATTTCCAGCATAAATTTGAGTTACTTTTGTACATTTTACTCAATTTTTCCAGTGTTAAATACCATCTATGGCAGATTTTTAGCCAATTTTCTTTTAGACTCATTGAGTAAGTATATTTCATTTTTTTGTCCACATTTGTTGCCAATCATTAAGATTTATTGGATGTCCTATATTTTTTGCCCAAATCACCATACAGTTCTTTATTTTCCCATTCTAGTAGTTTATTATATAACTTTGTTATAGTTTGCTTCTTGTTTTCCATTAAATTTTCCCAGAATTTATCTTTTTCCTCAAAGCCCACCGTGTTATCCTGTTTATAGATGTTTCTTATTTGTATATATTGGAGCCATGTCTGATTGTTAAAAGATTTTTTAAGTTCTTCTTGAGACTTTAGTTCCATTTGATTATTTTTTTTAATGAGCAGATCTCTATAAGTTGGCCATTTTTGCCAGCCTAGGAGTCTTCTTTGTTTTGCCTCAATGGGGGAAACCGAGAGTGGGGTTCTTAAATTAAAAAACTGTTTATATTTATTCCAAACTTTTATTAGTGCCGATCTTACAAAATGATTACCAAAATTTTTCTCTATTTTTGTTTGCTCATACCACAGATATGAGTGCCATCCGACCCGCAGGTTAAATCCTTCTAACGTTAGAATTTTTATATTTTGTAGAGAAATCCAATCTTTTACCCACGTAAGGGCTGATGCCTCAAAGTATGTTTTGAGATTAGGGAGTCCGAAGCCCCCCCTGTCCGTCCTGTCTATCATCACCTTATGTTTAATTCTCGGTTTTCTACCATTCCAAATAAATTTTGATAAATCTTTATTCCAGATATCAAAAAATTTTGTGTTTCTGATTATAGGAATATTTTGGAAGAGGTATAGTAGTTTGGGTAGGACATTAATTTTTACTGTTGCTATTCTTCCTAATAGTGAGAGATTGAGATGTTTCCAATTTGATAGGTCTTTTTTTTTATACTTTTCCATTTTTCCTCGTAGTTATTCTGCAATAATTGTGAGTTTTTGGCTGTCAGCCATATACCTAAGTATTTTATTTTGGGTTTTATCTGGAATCCTGTCTTTTGTTGTAGGATTTCTTGATTCTTTCTTGTAACATTTTTTGTCAAGAAAACAGTTTTTTGTTTGTTTATTTTGAAACCCGCTACTTTTCCAAATTCATCTAATTTATTTATCCATTTTTGAATGTTCGTAATTGGGTCCTCTATAATGCAGATAACATCCTCTGCAAATGCTCTCACTTTATATTCTTGATTTGCTATTTTCAATCCTATCATCTCTGTGTCCTTTCTAATTGTTCTTAGTAAAATTTCGATAAATTTCTTTCTTACTATGCATGTATGTCTGCCATTAACGAAGCCATTCCAAAATTTCCAAAAAAAATTGATAAAATTTCCGCAATTTTCTCAGAAAATTTCGGAAGTCATTTAGATTCAAATTGCCAGTGCCCCCTATGTCCGCAACAAGTTTTGAACCATATTTTTCCTTGATCAAACAGGCCTATTACATACATTTATTTATTTAATTTATATCCTGCCTTTCTCTCAGTACAGTTATTTCTAATATATGGGAGCGGTGTGAAAACCAAGTTAGAAATCTAAACAGAAAAAAATACAAGGGAGGGAGATACGAAGCTGGGAATATCTTGGTGGAAGTAAAACAGACAGAGAATGTGAGATGCAAAGGCGAATGAATGTGGAAAAGAAAAATATGTGCAACTGAGGAGTATGGATAAAACGATAGAAAGGAAGCAGTCAAAAACATGGAGAGATGTGGAAGAGAAATGATCATGATGCTAACAGTGGAAGGAGCACCTGTTGTGGTGTAAAGACAAGCGTATGAGGGCTAAGGGCTGCAGAAAGAAAAAGGGATAAATTGAATTCAAAGTCTCATAGAATAAAAAAGAGAGATAAAAAGAATATTCAATTGCTGAATCAGACAGACAAAGGATAGAAAAAGAAGCTTCTGGGGTTTTGGGAAACATAGATTGCATCATGCCCCAGCCTGACTCCATAGCCAGGCCAGATAGAAGCCATGTTAAATCCCAGTCAGGGCCGTAGCCAGGATTTTGGTTTTGGGGGGTGAGTTTGGTTCGGGGTGAGACTGGGTGGAAGAGGGTCTACCCTAGCAAACCTTTTGTATTGTTATCCCAATAACCCCATTAATGTGGAATATAATGAGCATGGTGATCAGATCATGATATGAATAAACATAACAGTTTAAATAATGTACCAGTAAGGCCTTCTCGCGGATCACCCTGAGAATTTCGGGGGGGGGGCTGAAGCCCCCTAAGGCCCCCCCCGGCTACATGCCTGATCCCAGTCACCAACCAAGTCTGAGAAGAAACCTTTGCAGAGGCCTCCGAGTCAGCCAGTAGTCAAGGCCAGACGCAGCCTTCTTTCTTCTCAAACTGATAAGAAACACTGGGAAGGCAAAGCCTTGCTTTCCCCCGTTTCTCCAGGTGCAGCCACTAATGAGCTGACATATTTGCCTTCCTTGGGAGGCTTGGGAAAATCAGGCCTACAAAGTGTTCCTGAGAAAGTGTTGCGCTGAAGTCAACGCCTCTGTGGCCAAAACAATGGGGGACCTATTTAAGTTGGTTCCCGTTGGCGCTCGGGATCTCGCGCCAACGTTAAGCTTTCCTTGCCAAGCTCCATGGAACTCAAGTTCAGGACCAGGCCGCAGAGCCTTCCCGTCACGGGTCCAAGTATTCAGCCAAGCCATCGTTTGCCAAGGACTTATCCCGGATTTTAGCCCATTGGGGTTCAGGACTATTGTTACAGTTCAGTGGATCTTCGAACTCTATTAGAACTATTGCCTTGCAATACTCGGATGCTGGGAGCATCAGTGGACTATAGTTCTACCTCTTTTCTCTTTTTACCTATTCTAAACAAAGCATTTAGTCACGGCTGCTTCGTGGTGGTTTACTGAGGGATCCTCCAGGTCTAGGTTGCAACAGATTTGTGGAATCCCGATCAGGCAAAAAAAAATTCAGTTATGCTACATTAAGAAATACATATGGATTTTTGTACCTAAAATAACATTTCTGCAAAGGAAAATTATATCCTGCTTAGAAAACATGTTTTCTGCGCAAATATACAGGCCTATTGGAAGCTTCTTTTTTTTTTGGCTCGGAAATGTTATTCCAGGAACAGCATTTTCATCCCTAAGTACAAAGGGGGAAGTTCTGTGGCATTCAAGAATTAGCTGCAGGGAGTGGGAAGTAGTGAAAAATTATAGTAGAGGGAGAATTAACAGAGAATATGGACTAAAAGGACTGTGGTGGTTTAGACACAAAAGAAGTTATTTTATGGGGTGCAGAGAAAAAGGGGTCAGAGCAAAATTACTTAAAATGAAAATGTGGTTGAGGTAGTAAGGTGGCCCTTTTGAGATAGTAAAAAGTATGTTAGGTGTCTTTAAAAATGGCTCATTAGAATTTTGATTTTAAGACCCTTCTTGGGATATATTGGTGAATCTGTTATTTTATTTTATTTATTTATTTATTTACAGTATTTATATTCCACCCTTCTCACCCCATAGGGCAGTGTTTCCCAACCAGTGTGCCGGGGCACACTAGTGTGCCGTGAGCGATCATCAGGTGTGCCGTGGGAAGTTGGCACTCTTCCCCCTCCTAGAAGCTCTTCCTCCCTCTTTCCCTCCCCAAAGATCCTCCCCGAGGCAAAGGAAGGGCTCCGCCGAATGCCAGAGCCAGGCCCGCCTTGAGGAAGCCTTCAGGAGCCTCGACTCAGCATGGCTCCAGGTCCCGCTCACGGCTGCTTCAGCCTCCCGATGCTCCCAGGTTCACTCACTGCCCAATTCACCAACATGGTGAAATTTAACAAGGGTCTGGAGAACAAGCCCTATGAGGAGTGGCTTGAAGACCTGGGCATGTTTAGCCTGAAGAAGAGAAGGGTGAGAGAAGACATGAAAGCCATGTATAAGTATGTGAGAGGAAGTCATATCTATGTTGTGTTCATCGAAACAGGACCAGGTTTCACACTGAGTGTATAAATACATTTAAAAACATATCAACTATATGTATTACTGTGTTAGAGTGTCATTTTGTGTCATTTTGGTTGGTGGTGTGCCCCAGGATTTGGTCAATGTAAAAAGTGTGCTCAAAAAAGTTTGAAAAACACTGCCATAGGGGACTCAGAGCGAATTACAATGTACACATACATGGGAAACATTCAGTGCTATAGACACACAACACATATAGACAGACAACTATATTATACCAACAATTATATTATTTCCATGGATACTAAAAGCATGGGGGTTCTTTTCCTCCAAAGATTTGAAGTGGCAGCATTTACAAAGCTCACCTGAGATTCTCAACTCTTTCTTTTTTGGTCTTAAAATGGAAATATATAATTATTTTAAAAGGAAAGACTTAGCAGAGCAGATAAAAGATTGAGGATATCCTGCAGTCCCTCGGAAGCTCGGGCAATCTGGCAACTCATGCTGTGTGAGCATCTCATTTCAATTGCTACACAAAAAAAGTAGAAAAAGGAAGACAGAGGAAGCATTCTGAATAATTTAAAACATCTCCCTCCCTTCAGTCATCAGTTTCTTTGTTCCTTTATGTATCTTTGAGCCCACACTGGGCATTTTAGTTTGACAGTGGTCATGCTACTACCATCCTCATGTCTATAGCAGCGGGAGAGTGAGCTACCAGGAAAAAAATACATATTTATTGCTCTGTTAAATTTGCATGGGAAGACAGTGAAAATGAGGGGGGGAAAGAAGGGGAATTTGTCTAGATTGGTTTAATATAAAAAATACTTCTGAATTGTTCAAGCTGGTCATGATTTCACCAGCCAGCCCTGCAAAATAGATTTTTATACCATTTGCTGCAAATCAAGGCAGACCTCGTGAATATTGCTTTGAATCATCTGTCTCTGTTATCAGAATGAGTAAAGTGCTCCTATTTGAAGAAAAGAGCCAGTGTTGATGTGGTGAATCAAGTACTGAGGGTGGTTCCAGACAGCTCTAAAGTCTGCTTCAACCTGGGTTTAAACCCCCCTCAGATTGGTGCGAATTATAGTCTGCACACCACCCCAAAGCCCATGCTTTCTGCAGGTGCTGTCTACATGTCCTCCGGGTACCTACTAGGAGAACACACCTGCTCCCAAAACCTTTTAAAATGGTGGAAAACAGTAAAAAATAACTTACTGGCCACCATTACGCCTCACAGGGGTTTCTAAGGGGTTCTGGGAGCGGGTGGGGGCAATCTCGCACCTTCTGTGCTTCAGTAGCCCAGAAGATGTGGGATGGGTGTTTGGACAGTGTGATGAGGTGGTTATTTATATGTTAATTAATTTATTTATTTTATTTATTTATTATGTTTGTTTATGTAATTAGGCTCGGAACGTTCTTTAAAACTGCAGAGAGCAAACATGCAGCCCTAGAATGTTAAAACATTTAAAAATTACATGTCATAAAGTAGTAAAGAGGAAAACACAGAAGGCTGTCTGCCATGACAACAGAGGCCACGGGACTTGGCTTTAGAATGTTTTACAGTTTGAATCTGAGATGGCTTGGAGAATGTCAGAGCTCTGGCTACAGCAGCTGTGAGCAGAGTTGTTTGAGAACTGGCAGTTGCTTTAAAAGCTGCAGAGCTGTCTGTAGGAGCTGCAGTGTGCAGTGTCAGCAGAGGCTGTTGCCATGACAACAGAGGCCACTTCTGAATGTTCAGTTTGAGTTGACAGTGAGGAGACAAGTGTGGGACAAGTTTGTCCTAGGGTTGAGAGTAACCCAGTATTAAGTAGTTACTTGTGTGTAACTGTATCAGGGGCAGTGAAAACCCCAGTGTTACATTGTTTAAAGTTGCAAGTCTGTACCTCTTCGGAGCATTTTGAAACCACCTAAGCTTTGAGCCCATTTTCGTAAAATAAACTGTTAAACACTTTCAACACTACATCTGTGGAAGTCGTTTATTCACAAAGACCCTCACATCTAGTGGTCAGGCATTTGACAAATGGTGGCAGCAAGATATAAATAATAAAGAAGGAAAAGCCATGATAATTGGTAGCAGTGGTCAGTCGTCCGCAGTGATTCCAGATGGTGAAATTGCCACGACTGGTGTTTAGATACTTCATCACAGACAGGCCGCAGGGAAGTCCCAGGACTCCCTGTGGGTCTGTCCACACAGAGCCCTAGCCCATTAGACTTGGGCCTTTCAGAAAGGCGCATGTATAATAGACTATCAAGTTAATTCTCTACAAACCAAGGTTTTCCAAGGAATCACTTTTCTGTTGGACGTCATCTGGATGCCCCTTCTTGAAGAAGTGAGAACTCTAACTTCTAAGGGGCTGGGCTGGATGCACCCTGAATTGGAACTGAGGAGATGCAGGTTCAAATATCCACTGAAACTCACTGGGTGTCGTAGAGCCAAAAACTGTCTCTGACTGACCTACTTCATATGGTTGTGTAATAAAACAGGGAAGGGAGGGCAGCCTTGAGTTCATTGCAAGAAAGGCGATATATAAATTCGTTAGATAGATAGATAGATAGATAGATAGATAGATAGAGATAGATGACAAAATTAGGATGGGGAAGCTTTCTCCATGGTACACAGAACTTCCACATGTTTATATTGATGGAACTCCATACTTCATCATACTTCAAATAAAATGTTGTCCTTTTTTTACAGTTGTAGATCTCATAGGGCCTACTTCATGGTAAGGTTATCCTTGATCCACAAAGATGAATCCATCATATTGCAGGGTGCTCAAAGTGAGCTATCAGTGCTTCAGAAATTGTTTGGGGGTGCTTCCAAATGAGACTTCCATTCTGCAATTTACTAGGGCCCAGTGGGTGTTGATGGGTGTCCTGTTAAAAATACAACAGGCTATGTCCACTTCTTGTCGAAGCACTATGATGGTCTGCATGCTATGATGTGATGTTGCAGTGATTACTTTAGAAATAAGTTTGATTGAAGATTCAGACGCCTTTCATGTCAATATATCAGCCCTGAAGAAGTTCCTTTGGGAACGAAACGGTTTTGCCGGCCTGAAACTGATTTATATTACACCGTCGGTTGTGTTTTTCATCTGGAACCTACTATGGGCAATAGCCCTCCCGCTTCCTCCCAGACGCACCAGGAGCGGCTTGCCTGTTTGCTTGTGTTTCTCCGCTTGACTTTGGAGACTTTCTTTTGCCGATCGCGGCTGTGGAATTATTTTTGACGTCTTTTTGAACTTTGTGGCCAGCGTCTTTTGACTGCCTTACCTTTCCTTGGATTATAATATCTTGCTGGATTCCTTGGGCACTTACTCCTAAACTTCACCATTGACTTGGATATGTAAGACTTTAGTATTAGACTGCGTGCCTTGGATATACAGCCAATTGTGATATTCTCACACATGAATTGATGTTTACTTTGTTGTTGTTTGATGTATAGATTACGAGGCTATCTTCGATGCTGACCCTGCATTTGACTTCGAGACTATTCATTGTTTATATATATTGTGTACTCTTGCTATGTGCTTAATATTTCCTATATAAATACACATAATAGGAGATAATTGCATCTCTATCCCCCAGCATTGTTTTTTGGTTAGTACGACGGTAACATACCCAGTGTTTTTCTTGTATGTCCAATATATGCCTGCATATGTTTGATGTTGTTTTCATAATAATTGCCTGCCTTCCTTATGCAACACCTTCCCCTACAATTTTGACACTCCCTCATCTGTGACACTGCTATGTCGTGGTTGGTGAAGAGCAGGGGAAAGCTTTGAAGTGTTTGGTTATATCACTGTTGCAAGGTTCTCAGTGATGAAGGTTTGATTCAAAACCTTTTGGGGCTCCTCCATAGGCCCTGGAAGATGACATCATTATTGTATATCCAGCAATACACACAAAGCCAATGCTGCATGGTGCAACTTTATGGTCCCGCCTGCAGGATCACGGCTATTGTCTTCCACTGTGTTTTTTTCCCACCATGGCTTCTAATTTTTTTCTACCTCAAAAATACATTCTTAAGAAGGAAAAGATAGAGAAATATTTGTTTTTTAAATGGTGATATTTGGGGCCATCCTTCCAGAAGTCTTGTACCTGATCGCTTCCATAGAAGTCTGGTTTATTTTATTACCAGCTGTACCCGGCATGCGTTGCTGTGCCCTATTTAGGAGATGCGAGAAAGTCTGAGTATGTAAGGGTTGGAATTGATGTTACTTATGGTCTTGGTGGGGTCATGGCTGTGTCGTTGTGGGTTGTTCTGGTGGATGGGATGTTGAAGTCCTGTGGCAATGTTGGTGTGTGTTGTTGCTGGCGTTCTGCATAGCTTGTGGATATACAATGTTTTTTGTCTTTCCGTCTGCTGTGTTGATGTAGAGGTTGATGCTTGTGTGGGTGGGGTACTTTGGAAGTGAGTGGAGGTACTTGAAATCCCATCATCCATGGTGTGCCCTCCCGTAAACTGCAGTTGGATGGAGTGTGGGTCATTGGGGCACTGTGTGCCAAGTTGGGTCTTTATCGGTCTTGGTTCTGGGCCACAGTGGTCTGTGGGGAATGAAGAGTTTGAAAGTACTACAAATCCCATAATCCATGGAGGTACATCAAATCCCATCATCCATGGTCCACCTTCCTTCAAACTGCAGTAGAATGTAGCGTGGGTCATAGGAGCTCTGTGTGCCAAGGTAGGTTACTGTAAATTACCATGGAGGCCCAGGTCTCTGCGGTCAGCAAGATCGCTTTTTTTCATTTGCGACAGGCAAGGAGGCTGGCCCCCTATCTCTCCCGGAACGATCTGGCCACGGTGATCCAAGCCACAGTCATCTCAAGGCTGGATTACTGCAACGCTCTCTACGTTGGCCTTCCTCTGTCGGTGACCCGGAAGCTCAGGCTAGTGCAGAACACTGCCGCCCGGCTCCTGTCTGGCACGCCAGCTGGCGCCCACATAACACCTGTTTTGCAGGATCTGCACTGGCTGCCAATTGAGCACCGGATCACCTTCAAAGTGTTGGTCCTCACCTTTAAGGCCTTACACGGCCTGGGGCCAGCGTATTTGAGGGACCGTCTCACCCCATATTGCCCTCCGAGATCACTTCGGTCTGAGGACTCCAATCTCCTGGAGATACCATCAGCTAAACTCGCAAGGCTGACTGCTACCCGCCGGAGGGCGTTCTCCGTCATAGCACCTACGCTGTGGAACGCCCTCCCGGCCGGAACTCGGGCTATGAAGGACTTGCTCCCGTTTAGACGGGCCTGTAAAACATACCTGTTTAAGCAGGCCTTTGGTGAGTAAGTTCTGCCCATGCCCCGCCATCTATTCGTTCTTCTGAGGATGATGTGCTGTTCATTGTTTTAACTGTGTTATTAATTACTGTACTGCTGTTGTTTTTAATTGTTTTTAACTGCTTATTGCCTGTATTTTACTGTGCCCTTCGGCTCCTGTAAGCCGCCGCGAGCCTCAGGGAATCGGCGGCATTGAAGCCCGATTAATAAAATAAATAAATAAATAAAATTCAGGCCATACACAATGTCCCATGAGTTGAGGCCTAGTCAGGAAAATCAAGTTAATGAAGCCTTACTGTCAATTCAGGCCATACACAATTTCCCATGAGCTTAGGCCTAGTCGGGAAAATCAAGTTAATGAAGCCTTACTGTCAATTCAGAGCTTAAACAGCATCCCATTAAGTGAGGCCTAGTCAGGGAAATCAAGTTAATGAAGCCTTACTGTCAATTTTGGGCGTGGTCTGTGATTTGTAGAGGTTTAAATTTTCTGTGGGAAGTGAATTGGGTGTTTGTGTTGGCGACTGCCTCAGGCCTTTGCCTTATCCTCCTCTGCCAGTTTATTATGGGTCGGAATGTTCATGTTGGCTGGCCAATAGAGGCATTATGCAAATACTCCCTCATTGGCAACCAATCATGTTGTCAGAATGTAGAGGCCGGGAGATTCGTTGGCAGCCGCGGAAGACGCTGGGAAATGTAGTTTTTTTGTATCGTTGTTTTGGGGGCCTTATATGTTTTGGTGGGGAAAGGTTTTTTTGCTAAAATCCTACCTTGCCTGAGGCCTATTTTTGTTGCCAAGTTTGGTGTCTCTGCCTTGTAAGGTTTCTCTGCCTAGGACGGTCGTTCCATGACAGGACCTCCTTTATATAATAGACGATGAGCTCATACAGTCAGAAAAATGGAGCTGCGGTTGGGAGAAAGAAAATTGGAGGCCCAGTGTGGCAAGTCTAATGTCTCTTATGGAGAATGTGAGAAATAACATCCAAAGTCAAATGAAACAGAAAGTATGTAACTTTTCAGGGAGCTTATTTGTCACATGAAGAGAAGTAGTGCCGGGTGACACTGGTGGATTTCATCAGCCTCCTGAGTAGCAATGATTTGACACAGCTTGTCAGATGTACTTGATCCTGATTAAAATGAGGCATATTAACTCATTTCACCCCTCCTGAAACAGAAAATGCCTTTTTCTTTCATTTGATGACTACTTCCAATTTACAGCTCATAAATACCTGGGCAATGTCAAAGTTGTTGTTATTCACTAGGAGGGAAGAAGTTAATTGCAGTGTTGCAGACCTACTGCTCCAGACTATTGAGGAGATAGATTTTCACATGAAATTGCAGTGAAGCCAAGACCTACATTTAGATAAGGTTTTTAAAAAATGATTTTGCATGTGATATATTTTCATAAGAAACCATCTACTTTTCATGAAGGCACTCCCAAATAAGCAAATCATATATAATACAGAACAGTGTAGTGATTCTAGTCAGGGCTAGCAAGAATGAAGTACAAGGACTTTCTGATTACCAGAGGCAGTCGTATCATTCAGCAGCTTTTCTGTTTCCTTTGAGCTTATCTGTAGACCTCAATGAAATTAAAGGAAAAATGTGTGTTTCCATAAATTATATCACAGAATCATAGAATTATAATAGTTTAAAAATGTCACCAGGACTATTTAGTCCAACCCCCTGACATTTAGGAGCTCTAGTACAAAAAGTACAAGTTTTATGCTCTGGATTTGATGAGCTCATGTAGTTTCAAATGTACCATCTATATATATAAAAAGAGACTGTCCGTGCATTGATGCTTATAGACGGGAAAACTATAAGCCCCAGAACCACAAAAGCCACCGAACACATTCCCACCTACCACGAGGTACATTCGTGGCACAAAAAACCCGCCCTAGATACCTCGTAAGACCCCTAAATACGACCCCCCAAAAACCGCCATTCGCACCAAGCATAGCGGCGCTTGGTGAATGCCAATGGCCAATGGAACCAGCAAGGAGAAAGAGGACAAGGCAGAGGAGGCGGAAAGAGCAGCGAGGGGGGGGGAAGGATCATAGCCTTACCTCCTCCTCCGCATCGCTTTGCCCCCATCGCTCACGAAACCCCCAGCCACTCATCGCCGCTTCGGTCGCTTCTACGACTCTCCGGGGAGGCAGCACTGAACCACGGGGAAAAAACCCCCCAAAACTACAAAAAAATGGCGGACACACCACCTCCGGCCCGGCCAAAAAAGCTCCGCCGGAAATCGGTCCGCCAGGAAAAGGGTCCGGGCGGAAAGTGCCACCCAAAGAATGGCAACCGGAAGTCCCGCCCCCTCACAGCCAGAAGTGATGCCATGAAAGATGGCACCCACCACAGACCTGCGACGGCCACACGGAGGGCTCCCGGATGCTGCGGGAGCCCACCGCTACACTCCGCTGGGGGACAGAAGCTTCCCCGCCACTGAGGCTGCCCTCCAGAGGATGGAGGATCAAGAAGGAGAAGGTGTGGGGATACTGCTACCCTCCGAATGGCAGAGGGTAAAGACATAAGGAACGGGGTCGCTGCTGCCGCTTTGCCGCTGCCCTTCAGCCCAGCCAAACACACCCACAACAACATACACTCACTTAACAACCACCAAACCCACAACATTACCATACTTACCTCTACAGACGCACAACACAACAGACACACACACAACACATACATAACACTGCTAAAAAGAAAACAACACAGTACAACCAAACAATACACCCCACATACACACTGCATATCCACAACACACTACCACTGCACACTCACAACAACAAACTACACACTCAACACCACACACTCTTCTCCAACCACCATCCCAAACAAACACCACGAATCCTCCACTTGACAAATACTACCCCCACAACATGACAAGCACAGAACTCGTGATGCCTACCTCTACAGACCTACTACACAACTAACACACAACACACACAACTCCACAAGAATTCTTCATCCCACCCATCAGAAGAACCCACAACGACACAGCCATGACCACACCAAGACCATAAGTCACATCATTTCAAACCCTTACATACTCAAACTTTCTCTCATCTCCTGAATAGGGCACAGCAACGCGTGCCGGGTACAGCTAGTTACATATATACTACCGTGTTTCCCCGAAAGTAAGACAGCGTCTTACTTTCTTTTGACCCCCAAAATCCCCACTACGGCTTACTTTCGGGGTACGGCTTACATTAGCCGACGGTACCTGCCGTACCCCGAAAGTAACCCTTTCCCCTTGGCCGCCTCCTCCTCGGTCCCGCCTCCTCCTCCGCCTCCCTCCACCGCCACCTCCCTCCACCGCCGCCTCCCTCCGCCGCCTCCTCCTGCCCCGCCGCTTCCCGCCACCGCCGCTTTCTGCCGCGCCGCTTGCGCCGCTGCTTGCGCCGCTGCTTCCCGCCGCCACCGCTTCCCGCCGCCACCACTTCCCGCCGCCGCTTCGCCGCCGCTTCCCGCCGCCACCGCTTCCTGCCGCCTACCTCCGCTGCACAGCCGGCCCCCACGCCTGCGGCAGGAGCGCCTAGGTCAGCGCGCCAGGAGCGCCTAGGTCAGCGCGCCAGGAGCACCTCGTCAGCGCGCCAGGAGCGCCTCGTCAGCGCGCCAGGAGCGCCTCGTCAGCCGCTCGGGTCCTACTGCCCATGCGCATGGGCAGTAGGACCCGAGCGCGCCTGATGTAGGCGCTCCTGGCGTGCTGACGTAGGTGCTCCTGGCGTGCTGACATAGGCACTCCTGGCGTAGGCGTGGGGCCGGCTATGCGGCGGAGGTAGGCGGGGCAAGCGGCGGCGGGGCGGCGGCGGCGGAAGCGGCGGTGGGGGAGGCGGCGGCGGGGAAGCGAGGAGGAGGAGGCGGAGGAGGAGGCGGGACCGAGGAGGAGGCGGGACTGAGTGACGCGGTGGCCGGGGGTACATCTTATTTTCGGGGTACGGCTTACATTAGCCGACCCCCCTGACACCCCCGATACGTCTTACAATCGGGGTGTCTTACTTTCAGGGAAACACGGTAGGAATCTCTTTGAGAGCCAGTGTGTTATGGTGGCTTGTGCATTGGTTTAAAACTGTGGAGACCAGGGTTTGAATCCCTGCTCAGCTATGGCAGTCCACTGGGTGACCTTGTATAAGTCACACTTTCTAAGTCTTAGAGGAAGATAAAGACAACCCACTCTGAACAAATCTTGCTAAGAAGCCCCTTTGATAGGCTCCCTTTTGGGTCACTGTAGGTTGAAATTTATTTATTTATTTATTATTCAGATTTCTATACCGCCACTCCCCAAAGGCTCGGAGCGGTTCACAAGCAGAATAATATTACAATCTGTAATAAAATAATAAAATCAGAGTTAAGAAAAATTTAAACCACATTAGCGTATCTCAAAGGCCTGACAGAATAGATGTGTTTTACATGCCCTCCAAAAGGTTGGCAGGTCCCGGAGTGCCCAGGCTTCGGCAGGTAGCGCATTCCAAAATGTAGGGGCCACAATCGAAAAGGCCCTGTGCCTAGTGACAGTTAGATGATAGATGTTAAAATTAGGGATGTCCAGCAAGTTCAGATCTTGCAATATGACTAACTTTGAATACTGGAGGGGACTGACCCAACATGAAGGCAATTGTAGTTCTCCCTGCATCCAGAGAACCCTGTGCCCCCCACCAATGAGGGATCTGAAGCAAATTGGGCACACGGACCCAACATGGCCAACTGTGAATACAGGTGGGGGTTTTTTTGGGGGGGGTGATTGATCATGGCATATGGGAGTTGTAGTTCACTCACATCCAAACAGTACTGAACCCAGCTGACGACAGATCTGGACCAAACTTGGCACACAGACCCAACATGGCCAACTGTGAATGCTGGTGGGATTTGGGGAGGATTGAACCATGATTTTGATAGTTGTAGTTCATCCACATCCTCATGCATTTTCTAATGAGAGCATTAATGAAAACAAAATAAAAGACTGACTTTATCTAATAAATATACAAACACTGATTTCTGCAGTGAAAATAGTACACAAACACACAGTTGGAAGCAACAAACTAGCACATATCAAATAGCATATAATCTAGCAATTTCAAACTGATAAACTTTGACATAAAGCCCGCATAGGCACAGTAACAAGGCAGTCCAAGTACCACATGAGCCAATGGCAACACCGCAAGACAGGGAGTGTGGGAAAACAGTCCTGGGAGGGGATGAAAGTGAACGGAGAGGAGAGTCTTTGAGGGACAGGTGTTTAGAGGGAAGGAGGTGGTGAGCCTCCGCACTGGCAAGACCTACACATTAAGGGACTACACCGACTGTGGTTCGGAAGCATGCGTGTATTTTCTTTTTTTGTGTGAGTGCAACATGGTTTATGTGGGTTTTTCATCTCGCCAATTGCACTTGAGGATGTCGGAACATCGTTCTCGGGTGCGCACAGGAATGGAGAACAGTATCCTATACAGGCACTTCAAAGAGAAAAAACATGGACCTGACTCCTTTAAGTTCACTGCCTTGGAAAAGGTTAGGTTACCCCCTCATTGTAACTCCCAGAATCTCCTCCTTAGGAGGGAAACCTGGTGGATTGTCCATCTACAGAGCGAGTATCCTCTCAGCCTCAATGACCCCCTTTCTGTATCCGCCCTCCTCATGTGAGGCTCATTAGGATTTCTGTATTTAGGCTCTGCCCCCATTGCCTTACTTACCTTCGGGTCCGCGGGTTTCATCATGTTGGATCATAACCATTGCTGGTTTGTAGGGTTTGCCTCATTGCATTGTCTCCACTGTGGAAATATGGTAGCCTGTATATACATGAATGTACCTTTAATGTTTCAGAATGTATTGTATCCTGCGTCACATTGCCCGGCACTGATACCACCAGCCGCTTGAGAAAGCCCCGGTGGGGGCGAAACGGACTCGGCGTGCTATTACACTGTCGCGGCCTTGGCGTCCTTGCTTCACGACCAGCCATTTGTGCTCTCCGCACGGGATTGGAACTCTTGTGGTGAACCTGGATGAGTATTTTCCATCACAGGGGACGGACTTGATTTCCCTCAAATTCTCTCCTCTCCGTTCACTTTCATCCCCTCCCAGGACTGTTTTCCCACACTCCCTGTCTTGCGGTGTTGCCATTGGCTCATGTGGTACTTGGACTGCCTTGTTACTGTGCCTATGCGGGCTTTATGTCAAAGTTTATCAGTTTGAAATTGCTAGATTATATGCTATTTGATATGTGCTAGTTTGTTGCTTCCAACTGTGTGTTTGTTTATCTAATAAATGGCATTACAAATTACCTAAGCTGCTTCTGCTGCTTCTCCTTCTCCTGATGCTGCTGGGCCACTCTCAGTACCATGTTGCATGGACGCTTTTTCTCCTGCCTTGAAGGGACTCGCTGATGTGAGCCTCCCTCCAGCCCCACATACTCACCCACGCATGTGCACTATTCTGCCATGCAGTGAGCATGCCTGTTCTCCCCTCACTACTTGGAATCTCAGAAACAGCCCTACCCTTGGCTGAGAAGCCAGCTGAGAGGCTGACCAATCACAGCCGGAGGAAGGCTTTTGGTGGGAGTTCAGCCATGGCATTACTAAGCAGAGGATAATCAAAATATAAGATCAGAAAGGGGGATAGTTAAAAAGCAGCATTGTTGAGCCTCATTACAATAGATTGCCAACAGTATCATGCTGTGGCAAACAAGACTCATACCATGGTGTGGTTGCAGCTACACTGAAAAAATGCACCACTGGTCTATTCCATGATGGTAAGATGCTGCGTTGAGTCTTGTTTTCATTCCAGAGCTTCACTGAGTCATACTACAAATCATGTTAAATATACATAACTGAAAGCTCTTTTTCTGGTGTGCATTTGTGTGTGTGTGTTTTGTTAAAATATAGCCACAGTTACAAATTCTGCATCTTTACCATATTGAAAAGGGATTATTAATCTGTCTCCCCAATCCTCATTCACTCCCCCCCCCCTCTAATTTTATTTATTTATTTGTCACGTTTCTATACCGCCCCTCTCAGCTCCGAAGGCGACTCGGGACGGTTTACACAGGCAGTCTCTGCCCTCAATACAACACAGCAACAAGTCAACCACCCCCCCCGAAAAAACATATAATAACAATTTAATAATTAAACATGCACACACACACACACACACAAATCCAACATGTACAATATTTAAGTATAGGAGGAATTTTGCTAATGTGATTTTAATCTAACTCTTAACCAAGTTTCATTGTTAATTGTTATCTATTATATAAATGGGTTCACGTCATGTGATGTATACCTCAAACAAAGAAACCTTACAACGCAGAAACACAATACTTGCCAACAGAAATAGGCCTCAAGCAAGGTACGTTTGTAGCAAAGAAACATTCCCCCCCCCCAAACCTAAAAGGCCCCCAAAACAACGAGTAAAAATAAAACTACATTTACCAGCATCCTCCGGGGCAGCCAAAGACTCACCCAGCCTCTACATTCTGAACAACATGATTAGCTGCCAATAAGGGCGGATTTGCATAACTGCTGCACTGGCCAGCCAACATGAACATTCCGATCCATAATAAACTGCCAAAACAGAATAAGGAAAAGGCCTGAGCCAATCCCCAACACAAACACCCAAATCACTTCCAACCGAAAATTTACACCCCAAAAAATCACAGACCACGCCCAAAATTGACAGTAAGGCTTCATTAACTTGATTTCCCTAACTAGCCCTCACTTACTGGGAAGCTGTTTACGCTCTGAATTGACAGTAAGGCTTCATTAACTTGATTCTCCCAACTAGGCCTCAGCTCATTGGACATTGTGTATGGCCTGAATTGACAGTAAGGCTTCATTAACTTGATTTCCTTAACTAGCCCTCACTTACTGGGAAGCTGTTTACGCTCTAAATTGACAGTAAGACTTCATTAACTTGATTTCCTTAACTAGCCCTTACTTACTGGGAAGCTGTTTACACTCTGAATTGACAGTAAGACTTCATTAACTTGATTCTCCCGACTAGGCCTCAGCTCATTGGACATTGTGTATGGCCTGAATTGACAGTAAGGCTTCATTAACTTGCTGTTCCTAACTAGGCCTCAGCTCATGGGACATTGTGTATGGCCTGAATTTACAGTAACCTACCTTGGCACACAGAGCCCCGACCATGCATGATGGGACTTGAAGTACCACCGTGGAAAATGGGATTTGTAGTACTTCAAAACCAATCATTCCCCACAGACCACTGTGGCCCAGAACCAAGACCAATAAAGACCCAACTTGGCACACCATGCCCCCCATGACCCACACTCCATCCAACTGCAGTTTAGAGGAGGGCACACCGTGGATGATTGGACTTTCTCGCATCTCCTAAAAAGGGCACAGCAACGCGTGCCGGGTACAGCTAGTATTTTATATTGTCCGAGCTTTCGGGGAGTGGCAGTATATAAGCCGAAATAAAAAATAAATAAAGCTGAAAATGGTAGCTTGTATGCTATTTAAAATTGCGATAAACATGATAATTGGGAGGAATGAAAGAAAGCATAACACAGGGTGCATCTACCCTGTAAAATTAATTCAGATTGATACCACTTAATCTTCCATGGTTCAATGCTAGGGAAACATGGGAGATGTCATTTGGTGAGGCAGCAGCACTGCCGGGGCCTAGCAAGCTTGGGCGGTGGCAGCAAGGTCCTCAGGTCGTAGGTTTGGTTTGAGTTTCCTTCTCTAGATGGTTGACCTTACAGGGTTAGACGAGCACCATCTGCCCGGGTTTGAAACCAGAGTTTTCCTTCTCCTAGGATGGTTGCCAAAAGGCTAGAGAGCCCATCCTGCCCATTGACGCTCTTTGTCAGACCCTTCGGTTGTGACCTCTCTGGCATGGGAGGCCCTACCAGTGGCTATTATGCCACCACCAGCATAGCTCACAACTTCATTAGGGTACGCAAGCCTCTCCCCCATGGCAAGGGGGCGCCAACGGAGAGGGGAAGAAGACTAAGGATCCCATAAAACAACAACTCCTGTGATTCCATAGCATTGTGTGGTATCATAGACTCATATAGTTGGAAGACTCATCCAGTCCAACCCCCTGCCACGAAGAAGGAAAATGACACTCAGACTGTCTTAATTCTACCCATAGTCTTAATCTGGGTCACAGCTAAACCTAGCTGTGAATGGATTTAAAAAAGAAAAAGGATGTGGCATGCTATACCATGCTTTATTTATTTATTATTTATTTATTAACTTCGATTTAGTATACCGCTCACTCCGGAGCTCAGAGCGGTTTACAAAAGGAGCACCGACACCATAAATGATTAGCAGTTGACAGTTAAAACACATTAAAACATTAAAACATCAGAACAGTTAAAACATTTTAAGAGCAGAAGCCCTCGGTAAAAGCTGGGGGCAAGATAGTAGTCTAGGGGCCTAGGCGACGGACACACAATGTGGTTGAGCTAAGGGCCGAATGCCTTCCTAAAGAGCCAAGTCTTCAAGGCCTTACGGAAGGGCAGGAGAGCACGGATGGCACGGATCTCCTCCGGGAGGCAGTTCCAGAGACTTGGGGCTGCTACGGAGAACGCCCTCCGCCGTGTGGTGGCCAATCTACAAGTTCCGAGGGAAGGGACCTCAAGGAGGTTAAGCTCCTCAGAGCGTAGTGATCTCGCCGGCACATAAGGGGTAAGTCGCTCCCTCAGGTACACTGGCCCCAAACCATAGATGGCCTTGAAAGTAAGAACTAACACCTTGAAGAGGACCCGAATTCAATCGGGAGCCAGTGCAGCTCAAGCGCAAGAGTGGAGTCGCGCGGTCAGATCTTGCAGCACCCAGGAGGAGACGCGCTGCTGCATGCTGCACTAGCTTAAGCTTCCGGATCATCGACAAGGGAAGGCCAATGTAGAGCGCATTACAGTAATCAAGCCTCGAGATGACCGTGGCTTGGATCACTGTAGCAAGGTCGTGTTGGGAGAGGTAGGGAGCCAGGCATTTAGCCAACCGTAGATGGTAGAATGCTGTCCTGCAGGTGCAGCCAATCTGCTCCTCCATGGACAGGTGGGCGTCCAGCCGGACCCCTAAACTTTTTACCGATGGCTGAGGGCAGAGGGCCATGCCATCGAACGTTGGCAACTGGGTCGCTACCCCCCCTCCCCCCCGGGCGGCCCAGCCACAAGATCTCCATCTTCGCCGGGTTCACCTTCAACTTACTGGCTCGCAGCCATCCAGTAACGACTTCAAGGCAAAGATGGAAATTATCGGGTACAGAGACTGCCCCGGGGTCCAACCTCAGAATGAGCTGGGTGTCATCAGCGTACTGATGACACTCCAGCCCAAAACTCCGCACCAGTTGGGCGAGTGGTCGCATATAGATGTTAAATAACAGCGGGGGAGAGGATGGCCCCTGAGGGACCCCACAACTCAGCGGGAGCCTCCGGAGACCGTCCCCCACTTCACTCGCTGCTGGTGGCGTTGGAGGAAGGAGGACAGCCAGTTGAGGGCTGTCCCCTCACCCCGCCACCGCCAGACGGTGTATCAAAAGTTGGTAATCGACGGTATCAAACGCTGCCGTGAGGTCCAATAACACGAGCAGCGCCGATCCACCTCGATCCAAATGGCAGCGGAGTAGGTCTGTGATGGAGACCAGGACAGTCTCCGTCCCATGGCCTGAACGGAAGCCGGACTGGAAGGGGTCTAGCCAGGTTGCGTCATCCAAGAAAGTCTGCAGCTGGTCCATTGCTGCCCTCTCAATCACCTTGCCCAGGTACGGAAGATTCGATACCGGGCGGTAATTGGAGGGAGCCGCGGGATCTAATCCGGGCTTCTTCATCAATGGACTGACCACCGCCTCTTTTTATATCACATTTGGAGTTTGGTTCAAAGCTTTAAAAGAATAGTGACATGTGTAAAATAATTCTGCGAAACTCATGATAAAGCACTACTACACAAGATAAGTTGTATGTTTATGAGCAAATGTTGAACAAACAGGAATATGTTTTTTAAAAGACGAGAATATGGAAAGAGAAAAGACATACTGCATTCCTAAAATGGGTAGAGATTAGGCTGGATTAGCAGCGGTGCAATTGGAATCAAGGCTCCGGGGCTTTGAGCAAGTAGAGGCCCCATACTAACAACACACACAAACACAAACGATGGTTTGCATTGTCGTCCTATAGAGACAGACATCTTCCTGGGAAGAGGGAATGTCGTTATGGGTTTGTTTGTTTGTTTTTGTTTGTTTGTTTTGCACTCCCCAAGCCTCCTTTCCCAGGTACAGAATAAGGAACGTTGTAAGTGATGTTTTATAGTCTCTGACTCCAGTTTTAGTCACACTGAAACAGCAGAAGAGATACCCATAGTTGATGTCTTCCCTGGACCTGAAAGGGATTGAATTTCCCAGTGATGGCTGCTCTCAACCTGGGGGATCCACATAGGGACCAATGTTTGGAATTGCTCCAGGAACCCTACCCTTTCAGGGGTGGTCTAAGGTAATTTTAAATGGTAAGCGAACATTATTTTAGCGCCCCCCCCAAATATTATTTTGCCCCCCCATGTAAAACAAATATACAATTATAATATCACAATACCATTAGTAGTATTATATTGTATCAATGTATATACAATATATTATACCATACTCATACTATATTACAGTGTTTCCCAACCTTTTTTGAGCCGCGGCACACTTTTAACATTAAAAAATCTGGGGGCACACCACCAACCAAAATGACACAAAATGACACTCTAACACAGTAAAGAACGGCTGGGGTTGGTGGCCTTCTGGGAACAGCTGCTGGGAGTACCGAAGCTGGGGAGGGGCGGAGCCAGGCTGCACCATGCCCCGCCCCCTACCCCCGGCTTCATCTCTCCCAGCAGCTGCTCCAGCCTTGAGGGGGCAGTGCCAAGCCAGCGGTGCCAGAGCCAGCACAATGCTGGCTTGGCTCTGTCCCCTCAAGGCTGGAGCAGCTGTTGGGAGTGCCGAAGCTGGGGGAGGGGGCAGAGCCAGGCCACGCCATGCTCTGCTCCCTCCCCCAGCTTCAGCTCTCCTACAGAGGAGGAGCATGAGCAGGGGACGGGCTTCAGTGGGCGGGGCTCCTCCTCCACGCGGCTTCAGCGAGCGAGGGGCAAGAGTCGTGGTGGGAGTCATGGCGGATTGGAGGCTAGCTGGGGAAACGGCCGAAGGAGGCGGCGCCCCGGTCCCTTCTTTTTCTTCGCCACTGCCCGGTGCTTCCTCCTCCCCCAAGCAGCAGGAGTTCGGCAGGAGGGGGGAGGAAGGGGGGCAGAGAGCTTTTCTCGCGGCACAGCAGGAGGTCCGTCACGGCACACTGGTTGAGAAAGACTGCTATATTATATCATAATTATATTATACTACATTACAATATAATTATATTATAATATATTGACATTATAATATAACATTCTATTATATTATTATTATAAAATAATAAATACAATTATTTATTTAAATAAAATTATCCTCTACTAAATATTTTCATTACTCTTATAAAACTCAAATAACCCCAAATAAAGTAAAATAGAATATTATATATTACTATTTTGTACAACGCCACTATACTGCAATATTGTTTGTAATATTACATGTAATATAAAATATATCATTATTCTATTGTTATATTATACACTGTCCCCCGAGATCACTACGCTCCGAGGATGCTAATTTGTTAGAGATACCCTCGGCGAAATTGGCTAAACTGACATCTACTCGCCAGAGGGCGTTCTCCGTTATAGCTCCTACGCTGTGGAACGCCCTCCCGGCTGGAACGCGGGCTATAAAGGACCTGCTCCTGTTTAGACGCGCCTGCAAAACTTATTTGTTTAAGCAGGCCTTCGGTGAGTAGGTCCTGCCCATGTTTCGCTTTAGCCGCTGTCCTGGGGTGTCACGCTATCTAATTTCTGAACTGTACCTGGGGGTTTTGTATTTTGCTGTTTTAACTGTTTAATTGTCTTAGAGGTTTTATCGCATTGCTTGTGTGTAGTTGTACCTTCGGTTCCTGTGAGCCGCCGCGAGCCTCAGGGAGTCGGCGGCATAGAAACCCGAATAATAAATAAATAATAATAAATAAATAAATATTGCATTTTTATTATATTGTATGACAATATTAAGCAGAACTGTATAATAATCAACAGGAAATGCAATGTAAATGCATCAAAATCAGAATATATTACCTACCACCCATCTCATAATTCATAGGAGTCTCCCATAAGTCCAAAATTAGGATCCCAATGTAAATGTAAATAGAAAAACAGCCAAAATGTTCAAATGAGGTCGAATACAGGCAGCGCGGCCTGGGCAAACTTGGGCCCTCCCTCCCTCCCTCTAGGTGTTTTGGACTCCAACTCCCACAACTCCTCATAGCCTCAGGCCCCTCAGGTCTAGACAGAAATAGAGCCGAAGAAAGGAAGGAGGGAGAGAAGAGGTCACAGAGGAGGAGGAGGAGGAAAGCCCTTCATTCATTCCTTCACTTACACTTCCTACACTGATTCTTTTCTCCTTCCCCGCAAATGCGCGCGCGGCGGAGACAAAGGGAGAGGGGAAGCACTCCCTGCCTGCCCAATAGGGAGTGCTTTGCTTACAGGCTTCTGCGCAAGGGAGCTACTGGGCATGCATAGAGGTTTGCGTGTATGTGCAGTTGCTCCTGCGCTCAACTTCAGCTCTGGAGCAACTGTGCCTGCGCGAAAACCCCCTCGCATGCCCAGAAGCGGCGTCGGAGCGCACAAGGCCGGGGCCCAAAAGCAGGCAGCTGCGGCACTGCCTGAGGAACATCGGCAGAGCCAGGATGGCGCCCCATGCGGCCAGGATGGCGCCCCCTTCCCAGAAGGCACCCTAGGCGGCCACGCACTTGACCTACCTGTAGGACCGCCCCTGAACAAGAGCAACAGTAATGAACATCTCACATTTCAGTCCTTGGGAAACCAATATCTTTACTAGAAGAAAACTATTATGTCCTATGTAATTTGTAATTTCATGCAAACAATGTAATATTAATTCATGAAACTTGTGTCTTTTATAAACCTGAATTGCTTTGTCTGACTGACTGACTGACTGACTTTATTATTTCTGAGTCGCCCTCCACGTTAGTGCTCCGGGCGACTTACACACAACAAATTCCACAATTAAAATAGAGTATTTAAAACTAGATTAAAATATTCAGTGGTTAAATGCAGGGGCCAGGCTCGGTATTTGAGTTCCTGGTTCTGCATTAACCATGGGCTTTCCTAAATAGCCAGGTCTTCAGAGCGGTCAGGAACTGGGGCAGGTCGAGGGAGGCTCTCTGGTCCGGTGGCATCGAGTTCCAAAGGGGCCACAACGGAGAACGATCTCCGTCTCGTGGTCTCCAGGTGGGCCTCTTTCAAGCCTGGTACGTGAAGAAGGTTCTTGTTTGCTGGCCGCGGGGTCCTTGAGTAAGCAGGCATCAACAGGCGGTCTTTTAGGTATGTTGGGCCCCGGCCCCATAGGGCTTTGAAAGCCAAGGTCAAGGTCTTGTGTAAGGCTCTATACTCAACGGGCAGCCAGTGCAGGCGCTGCAGAGATGGTGTAATGTGGATTCTCATAGATGTTCCTGTGAGAAGCCTGGCGGCCGCGTTCTGCACAATCTGGAGCCTGCGGGTTAGTGACCGGGGTAGACCTACATACAAAGCGTTACAGTAATCCAGCCTTGATGTAACCGTGGCATGGATTACTGTAGCTAGCGCTTCCGTCGGAAGATAGGGCGCCAATTGTCTAGCTTGGCGCAGGTGGAAGAAGGCCCTTTTGCTCATGGAGGCAACCTGGGCCTCCATCGACAATTTGGAGTCCAGGATAACACCAAGGCTTTTTACTGAGGGGGACGGAATCAGACGTTCCCCTTCATAGGGGGGGAGCGAGAAAGCTGGTTCTGAGAGGCCCGGCCATAAGATCTCCGTCTATTATGTATTTTTTTTAAATTTGTGGGCGCGGAGCCATTTTGTCACTGCTTCTAGGCCTCGAGTGAAGTTTTCGGGCACTTTAACTTGACTCGCAATAAGTGCAAGTCAAGTTAAAGCTTACTGTTTTTCCACAAATCTTCATATAGTTTGCCTTTCTTTATTACATCTTGCCTTCCAAAGTAGCTTCTTCCTCATCCCCAGAGTCTCTTACTGTTCTTTGATATTCGCTGATATCTTATCTAAGGCATAGTGTGTATAATTCATATAGAAACCTGCTACATCAAGAGAAAAAAAAATGCTAACATGAAAAAGAGGAAAATAGCTCTGAGATGTTGGAAATAACCTAAACATCAGATCAAAAATAGAAAAAGAGAAGAAACACGTTTGAATTTCTAGAGATGTACTCCTGTGGTTTAAAACAATGCAGCCCACGGTTAGGTATATTATTAGCCCGTAATATAACTTTCTGATTTCCAAATGTGTTGGATGACTACTCTCATCATCTGCAGTTAGCAAAATGTGACACTTAAAAAAGATTGGTTTTCTATTTGCTAACTAGGGAGGCAATTCCTCAGTAACGTATGTGTTGATGCAAGCAATTCTTGAAATATTTGTCCCACTGTGAAAAACTCCTTTCAAGGGGTGCAATTTCAACGGGTATTTGTATTCACACGTTTTCTCCACACACACAAAAATGCTTTCAGCAATAAGCCACATGAAATTATTTATTTATTTATTTAACGACATTTACGTATGCCACCCTTCTCACCCCGAAGGGGACTCAGAGTGGCTTACAAGTAAAATGTAAATACAATATATTATATTATTGCCATAGCACAATATTAATATTATATATTCCACTAGCTGTACTTGGTGGGGTCATGTAGGCATGAATTGCGCACTTTCTATGTGTGCTCAAATGATGTCATCTGGAAGCATGAGTTGCATTGTCTTATATAGCGGAGGAAGTGTTTTGATTCTGGAGTGTATCCACTCTGCAAAGTCTGTAGTGGTTGTGGAGGAGTGGCAAGTGGTGGTAGAGAGACTTTACCGGCTAGACAGCACATTCCTGGTGTTTCTGCTGGGTATTTCAGGGCTTTGCAGTGTGTGCAGATGTGCGTTAGGGTGCCAATGTCGGCCTCTGGCGCCATGCTGTAGTCTTCTACAGCGTTGTATCTGAAGGCTAGGCGGTGGAATTGGTTGTGGGGGTTTTGAAGTTTGTTTTCTGTGTTGCGACGTCGTGTTTCTGCGCTCCTTGCGCGCTGCTGTTGTGTTGCATTTCTGCGTCTTTGTTATTCCTGGCTGCGCGCTTCTTCTTGTCGTGCAGTTCTTTGCATTTGGTTCTCAGCTGTGCGTCGTGCAGTGACCTGTTGTCTGTGTCTCTGCTGCGCAGTGTGTTTCTGTTCTGGCGTTTGTTCTGCCCTTTTTTGTTTGATGTATGTAGCGTTGTGAGTGTGTCGTCCGATGCTGTTATTTTTGTAAGGCATGGCTTGTCTTTTGGGTCAGTTTATGTCTGTGTGGAAGGAAGGATTGGTTTTTGTTTGTGGTGTTTGTAGGTGTTGTGTGTACGGGGTCCCATAAGGTTGGTGGGATGGGTTGTGATTGGAAGTTGTGTTGTGTTGTGCGGGTAGGAATTTGCTGGAGAATTGCTCCCTCAGAGTTTGGTTTTGGCAGTTTATCCCTCAAACACCAACTGAAATCTCTCAGCATTCTATCCTAGCCTTGGATGGCTCTTGCCAGCGTTGCTATGGTTACAGCAGTTATGCAAATCTGCCCTTATTGGCAGCCGATCATGTTGTTCAGAATGTAGAGGCTGGGTGAGTCGTTGGCTGCCCCGGAGGATGCTGGTAAATGTAGTTTTGTTTTTACTCATTGTTTTGTTTATATAATAGATTGTACCATAACATTATACTGTAATATTATTAGTAATATTACATGTAATATCAAAATATAATTTTAATATCATATTATTATTACTAGTAGTAGTAGTATTATATTGTTTTACATTATAATATCTATATATATAAAATCCTTCGTGTCGTGGTTACATGCTTATAGACAGCAAAACCACACAACGCAGACACACCAAACCAGGCCACATACACACACAACCCAACGAGCTATGTTTACCATCCAATTTTTTTTTTAAAAAAATTAAACAAAACTGTCAAAATTAAGAAAAATGAATTGGACTACAACTCCCATCAACCCCTGCACTACAACATCACAGTGCATTCGCGGTATTTATTCTCGCATGTGCAAGGCCCTCCTCCCCACCCACCCCCCACCAGCACGGAGAAAACTGGAAGAAGGCCCACCATCTTCCCAAAGGCCTGCAGCTCGACTGCTGCCTTGGCCTGTCCTCCCAGTCTCCTGCGGCTAGCGGGGGAATGGCTGGTGGCGGCGCTGTCTGCTGGAGACCTAAAAGGAGGAGGGGGGGGCACTGTCTTCGTCAAAGCTGGTCCCTCGGTTGGTCTCGCTGCCTGGCCTCCGGAGCTCTTCGAGGCAGCAATCGAGGCCCCGGCTTTGCCGAGGACGATGGGCCTGTCTCCCCCTTTTATGCCGCCGCCTCAAAAACAGGCCTTGCCAGGGGGGGGAGGAGGAGCCTCAGAGGCTTGGCAGCTAGAAGACAGGAAAACGGAAGGCAAGCAGGGAGGGAGGGAGGGAGCAGATGAGGAAGGAACGGAAGGGGGGATGAAGGAAGGTAGAATGAATGAATGGATGGATGGAAGGAAGGAAGGAAGGAAGGAGGAGAGGAGAAAGGAAAGGGGCCCCCAAAGGCCACCCAGTCCAACCCCCTTTTGCCCGGAGGAAGGGGCAAGCAGGTGAGAAAGGAAGGAAGAAGGAGCAAAGGAGAAGGAAAGGTTAAGGAATGGAAATAAAGAGAACGAGAAGAGGAAGAGAAGAGGGAAGGGCCAAAGAGAGGAGGAAGAAGGGAGAGAAGGAAACGCCACTGCAACGCGTGGCCGGGTACAGCTAGTTATCAATAAATGTTTGTGCAGAATAAATCCTGCAGTGTAAAGATTCTCATCAGTGCAAATTTCTCCTCATTTGAGTTTCCCAATACTAAAAAAGCATGTTTATGATAATTTTTCAAAGATAATAGTTTTGGATACGTTTTCCTTTCTTGTTCCAAACAGTCCAGAGGATTCTCATTACCAGCAAATCATTATGTAACAATTAGCTTCATAAACAGCCAGCAACTGGACCACTTTGGAACATTTTTGGTTTGCATTCCAGACCAAGACGGTGATAAATTGTTGATGAAATATGATAATACTACCCATGCTTAGCTTTAAAAAAAATCTCACAGTGATATTATTTGTATGTAGCATTAAAACATATGCATTGTAAATTAATATTGAAGCAAGCCATTTGTAAACGATGTAATGGAAAGCCAAATGCAGTAACATTTATCTAGAAGTTTATTATGTAATAGAATTGCAATTCAATCTTAATTTATTTAGTTGAACAGAGTGAACATCTGCCTTCTTCTAGCAGAAAAGGTCATTTCACAGGAAGTCCCACCACCTGGACTACACATCACAGCTTATCCAGTACAAGAGGGAGAACTGTGAATCATCGCTACTTACTATGGAAGTAAAAATTCCTCTAAACACCAGTAAATAACTCTTGTCAGTTCCTGGTCCGTCACTTTCTCATATTAATAAGTATTTGAATGTGTGCTGTCAAACCTATTTGGTAGGCATGGTTTAGAACCCAAAAAATAGCAAATCAAAAATCTAATGGGGGGGGGGGGATTTTTTTTATTAGTAATAGGAAGACTTACAAAAAAATTTCCAAAATTTCTAAAATGTAACTTAATTACTAACGAAATTCGTTAGTAGTTCGTATGCCAGAGCATGCGCATTCAGATGGTTTGGCCTACAACTCCCAGAAATCCTAACAGCTGGTAAATTGGCTGGGATTTCTGGGAGTTGTAGGCCAAAACTTGAATAAATCACACTGAATTCTAGATGGGACTCTCCAAATAGGAAGGAGGGAGGGAAGGAGGGAGGGAGGGAGGGAGCGGGTATTCTATTATTGGAAGCAGCAAAAGAAAATGAGGAGGAGCCCCCTTGCTCCTCGCTGCCTCTCTCTCACCCGACCCGAGGAGCGAGGGCCCAAGTTTGCCCAGGCTGGTCATATACCTACATTCCATGCACATGCAATAATACAGCAGTAATAACAATGGGTATAAGAAGAGGTAAAATTCAAACCGAAGTATTCTGACTGGTCCCTCCTCATGCGGTGCAAACGGGCTCTTCTCTGTGAGCCGGGGAAATTAGCCCGGGAAAAGGCAGCGTTTTCTGCTTGGGTACATATTCTTTGGGGGGGGATTTGCTGCAGAATCTTCTCTATGAGCCCGGGATTCTGCAGCAGATCCCCCCCAAGAATATGTATGTGTGTGCTCCCAAACAGCAAACGCTGGCTTTCCCCCGGGCTAATTTCCCGGGCTAATAAGAGAAGAGCCCGTTTGCACCGCATGAGGAGAGACCAGTCAGAATACTTCGGTTTGAATTTTACCTCTTGTTATTGTTATTACTGTTGTATTATTGCATGTGCATGGAATGTAGGTATGACCAGTTGGATTACTTATAATATTAGGCACTTACAGTAGCATTCATTCTATTATACATTAGGTTGGTTTCTCACCCCAATACTCTTTGATGCTTTAGATCCTGGCAGGCAGGAGAGGCAGGAAGCCTGGAAAAATGTAAACAGAGAGGTTTCCTCAGAAGTAAATCCACAAAGGAGGGCCCTTCATCCAAAGTGCCCTCCTTGCAGATTTACTTCTGAGTAATCCTCTCTGTTTACATTTTTCCAGGCTTCCAGCCGAAAGAAGGAGCGAGTTTAGGGCTTGCCTTGCCATAATACTTATTGGCAAGGGAGGCGGGAGGGTGGTGAGAGAGAAGGAGGGTGCCCCCCCTTATGCCCTCCCCCTTACGACCTAATAACAACACTTAAGAAAATCCTGGCCCCCGGAGTTCGAAAAAGAAAGTCCACTTCCTGGTTGGCGTTCCAGGTGCGGAAATACTCGAAAGTAGCATTTCTTACGAATTTCTTACGAAACGAATAATTTTCATAACTTTTTTTCTCATGCCTACTATTTGGATGTAGATTTTCACTTGAAGTGTTATTTCAGTATGGTTAAATTGTTGAAAATGGTATCACATGATGCAATGAGGTGGGGTGTTCATTGACTAGCCATACTTGAGTTTAGGGGGTGCATCTACACTGTAGAATTAATGCAATTTGACATCATCATCATTTTATTTCATTAGTCGCCCTCCATCCGAGGTGCTCTGGGCGACTTACATAGCAGAATAAAACAGAATAGAACTTACATAAACAGGTAAAACAATTTAAAATTTAAATTACAATTCAAATGCTCTGCCAAAGAGCCATGTCTTCAGCGCTTGAGTAAAAGACCGTAGGTCGCACATGGCTCTTATATAAGGTGGCAACGAGTTCCATAAAACTGGTGCCGAAACTGAGGAAGCCCTGCGCCTTGTGGTTTCTAAGTGGATTTCCCTGGGTCCTGGTACAGAGAGAATATTTTCTTGAGTGGGTCGAGGTGACCACCAAGGTTGGCAGGGAGAAAGGCGGTCTCTGAGATACGTCGGCCCCTGATCGTACAAGGCTTTAAAGGTCAGAAGCAAGACCTTATAAGAGATCCAGTATTCAGTCAGCAACCAGTGGAGATGCTGTAAAATTGGTGCTATATGGTGTCTTGTAAGGGTTTTCGTAAGGAGCCTGGCGGCCGCATTTTACTCAATACAGATCTTCCGGGTCGCTGACCGAGGAAGGCCAACATAAAGCACATTACAATAGTCCAATATTGAGGTGACTATAGCATGGATCACTGTAGCCAAGGCCTCCTCGAGAGGTAGGGCGCCAGATGCCTCACCAGGCGAAGATGTAAAATGGTAACTAAGAGATAAGAGCTGTACCTCCTTATAACACAACTAAACACCTAGGACAAAGAAGATTTTGTGCTATATATCACAGAAGCCAATGCAATTTGTGTCAATGCATATTTCATTAAGAGTTTATATAGCACTAGCTGTACTTGGCACGCGTTGCTGTGCCCTATTTTGGCGATGCGAGGAGGTCTGAGTATGTAAGGGTTGGAGTTGTTGTTAGTTATGGTGTTGTTGGGGTCATGGCTGTGTTGTTGTGGGTTGTTTTGGTGGGTGGGATATTGGAGTCCTGGGGAGTTGTTGTTGTGTGGTGTTGCTGGCATTCTGCATTGCTTGTGGATATACAATGTTTTTTGTCTTTCCATCTGCTGTGTTGATATAGAGGTTGATGCGTATGTGGGTGGGGTACTTTGGAAGTGAGTGGAGGTACTTGAAATCCCATTATCCATAGTGTGTCCTCCTCTAATCTGCAGTCGGATGGAGTGTGGGTCATGGGGGGCATTGTTTGCCAAGTTTGGCCTTTATCGGTCTTGATTCTGAGACACAGTGGTCTGTGGGGAATGATGGGTTTTGAAGTATTACAAATCCCATTATCCATGGAGGTACTTCAAGTCCCATAATCCATGGTCCACCCTCCTCCAAACTGTAGTAGAATGTAGCGTGGGTCATAGGGGCTCTTTGTGCCAAGATAGGTTACTGTAAATTCAGGCCATACACAATGTCCCATGAGCTGAGGCCTAGTCAGGAACAGCAAGTTAATGAAGCCTTACTGTCAATTCAGGCCATACACAATGTCCAATGAGCTGAGGCGTAGTCGGGAGAATCAAGTTAATGAAGCCTTACTGTCAATTTTGGGCATGCTCTGTGATTTGTAGGGGTGTAAATTTTCTGTGGGAATTGAATTGGGTGTTTGTATTTGTGCCTCAGCCCTTTGCCTTATCCTCCTCTGACAGTTTGTTATGGGTCGGAATGTTCATGTTGGCTGGCCAGTACAGGAGTTATGCAAATCTGCCCTTATTGGCAGCCAATCATGTTCTCAGAATGTCGAGGATGGGAGAGTCGTTGGCAACCTCGGAGGTTGCTGGGAAATGTAGTTTTTTTAACTTGTTGTTTTGGGGGCCTTTTAGGTTTTGGGGGGGAAAGTTTCTTTGCTACAAACATACCTTGTCTGAGGCCTATTTCTGTTGGCAAGTTTGGTGTCTCTGCGTTGTAAGGTTTGGGACGGTCGTTCCATGACGACTCTTCCTTTATATATATAGATATATCAAATTTCAATACATACAAAACATTGTGTGAATAAAGTGCAAAATACTTAGCATATAAGAGTCTGGAGTATCTAAGAAGTCCGTGATAGGAAAACAAAGTTGGCTCTATAATCCGGATAGGATGTCCGTCTGGGATGTATCCATCAATTGTTATAAGAAGATAGAGGTATGGAAAACAGTTTCCTGTAGAGCGTTATCATCCAAGGTCAAGCAAGAAAACTCCAGTGCTCTGTGCTATGTTTGTGCAGGTTGTTTATAAACGAAGATTGTACAGTAGTTCTGGGTGACCAGACCACAGGAACTCGGTCTTCGCCGGGTTCACCCTCAGTCTGCTAGCACACAATCATCCAGTCACGGTCTTGAGGCACAATGTGAATTTTTCGGGTACCGAGACTGCCCCGGGCTCCAAGCGCAGAAGGAGCTGGGTGTCATCAGCATACTGATAGCACTCCAGTCTAAAACTCCATACCAGCTGAGCGAGTGGTCAGACATAGATGTTGAAAAGAAGAGAGGAAAAAATAGCACCCTGGGGTACCCCACAATAAAGGGGGGACCTCTCAAAGACTTGGCACTTCCACTCTACATGCTGTCCCCAATCACGGAGAAATGAGCCAAACCATTTAAGGGCCAGCCCACGAACTCTGGATACGGCGAGGCGGTGAGTCAATAGATCGTAATCAATGGTGTCAAATGCTGCAGTGAGGTTGAGAAGCACTATCAGCATCTCATTAATTGCCTTGGCTTAATGCTATGGCATCATGGTTTTGTACTTTCCGTTGCACCTTAGACCTGAAGGATCCCTCAGTAAACCACTTTAGACCAGCCATGATTAAATGCTTTATTTAGAATAAATGAAAAGAAGTAAAGAGATAAAAATATAGTCCAATATAGTCCAGCATCCAATATTGCAATGCAACAGTCCAAGGAGAAACTGCAAGGTTCAATAAATAAGGAAATAGTCTTGATGCCCCAATGGGCTAAATCCTGGATAAGTCTCTGGCAACAAAGGCTTGGCAAATACTTGAGTACGAGGACTTGAAGGCCCACCGGCCCAGGCTTGAGTTCCTGGATCTTGGCAAGGAAGCTGAACGTTGGCGAGAGATACCTAGAGCCAACGGGAAGCAGCTTAAGTAGGTTTTCTTCCTTGAAGACGCACACTGTGTCGTAACTGTTTCCCATGGATAGTCTGTGGGCCTGGCCCTCCCTTGCCCTCCGAGAAGGGAAGGAATGTCTGCTCATTAGTAGCTGCACCTGGGAGCTGCTGGGGAGGCAACCAGGTTTTGCCATACCAGCTCTTCTTATCGGCCTGAGAAGAGGAAAGGCTGCGCTTGCCCTTGACCATTGGTTGACATAGAGCAGGGGTGCTCAGAATGGTGATCGGGATCACCAGGGTGATCTTCAGGCCTCATTCTGGTGATCTTCAAGCCCCTGACCAGGTTTTTTGCTGTTGGTCCTCTTCACGCGCCCCTGCATGCTGCAAAGAAATCCTCCGTCGTTGCTCCTCCCCACTCCCTGCGTGTTGGGCCGCCTCCAAAAGCTCCGTCCAGAGACCAAGAGGCAGAATGGGCCCCCTCTTTTGGATTCCTCCTCCTCCCTCCATCCTTCTCCAGCCACTCAGAGTCGTAGGAGACCAAAGGGGGCAGGCCTGGATAACGCGATGCATGGCTGGCCCCACGCGCATGTGCAGAAGCGCCCATTCTGCTCCTCTGACTTCTCGTGAGCTCTTGGAGGCGGCATGCATGCTGGCAGCATGGAAATAGGAGCAACGACGGAGGAGGAGAAGGAGGACGCTTTGGGGTCATTTCTTTACCACATCTCAAAGGTCGGTCTTTTTACTTTGGGGTGGGTGCTTGATTGTTCTGTGGCATGTCTCTTTGTTTAATGTTTAAAATTGCCTTTTAGCTCCAAAGCCTCTCTGCTTGCTTTGTTCTTTGAGAAATATATGTTGGGGAATATGGAAATGTGTGAGAAATGGGGTGGTTGGATGTATTTTTGCATGCCCCTTTGTTTACCTTGCTGAGTATTAAATGGCCTTGCAGTTCAAAAGCCTCTCTTCTTACTTTCTGGCTGATAATATGTGTGGTAATATGGCAGTGTTGGAGAAATGGGGTGGTTGGATGTATTTTTATGCTCTGTTTTATATTGTTGTTATTAAATTGAAATGTTGATGTTTTATAACTTCATTTTATGTAAACTGCCCCGAGTCCGCTGGAAGAAGCGGTACATAAAAATGAATAATAAATATAAATAAATAAATAAGAAAATAGTTATACGTTTTCCATTTCTGGGTAGGTGATCTTTGGGACTTGGTTTTTTAATCAGTAGCTCCCATGCTGAAAAAGTGTGAGCACCCCTGACATAGAGGTTCATACAGAGGTTGGCTCCCAGGCCTAGCTGGTGTCCTGGAATTAACATGGCTTTGGTCTTGCTGGACTATGGGATCAGATGGGGCCTGGCACTTTCACAAAGTATTTATCCCTTTCTTCACACAGGGATTCATAAAGATATGTAAAAATCTTTGTACTGGAATTCACAAAGTCAAAAGTCAACGGTCGACTTAGAATAATTGCCGATGAAAACAAATCTCTACAGTACATTTTTCAGTGGAGGCATGCCATCTCCTTTATTATATTGATTCTTATGATTTTCATGTGCTTGCCACATTGCTGAATTGGATGGAATTTATTCAGATTCAAGTAACAACAGACGGATCTACATTGTCATATAATGCAGTTTGAACTGCGTGTTGTAGATCCACCCATGGACTGCTACCATTTTGCAACTTTAAAGAGGCATGTGTCTCTTCCTTGTTGAAATTGTAATATGAGGCAATGTATTTGCAGTCATTATTCTGGCCACTCGTTTTGTGAGATACAGGCCCACTTTTCAACATATTTGTCAATGGCTGGTCTCACAAATATGATTGACATTTAAAAGGTTTAAAATGATACAGTGACCCAGCACGTTTATTCCCCAGATAATATCTTTCATCTATCAATAAAGGAGACTGGGAAGGTGGTGGTAGTCGCTCCACTGTTCTAGAGAACCATTGATCTGGAGGATAATTGAAAGTTTGAGCCACAGCATTTTTCAAAGGTGTTTTACAATCTTAAAATACATTTTCAGTGATAGGCTTCTGTGCGTGCGTGCATGCAATTTTAACATTCAGCATAATGCTGTCTTCAAAATGCTGATAATTGAAAGTGATGGTTACTAGGCATGGTTTCGAACCCAAAAATAGAGAATCAAAAATCTTTTGGGGGGTGATTAGTAAAAGAAAGACTTACAAAAAAAATTCCCAAAATTTCTAAAATGTAACGCAATTACTAACGAAATTTGTTAGTAGGTCTAAAGTAGGCAAAGCAGGGAAACAGGACTGACGCTGTTTTAAGCACAGGCAAATCAAGGGGCAACATTTCCCTTGGTTTCCTTGCAGGGAGATATAATGCATTAATATATTATTATTAATATTATTAAATACCTCTGGTGCAGGCCTTGCTAATCTCCCTGTAGAGTTCTCCTCACTCCATTCAGTTTTACCATAGCAGTCTAGGACCCCCGTTTGAACTCTATGGCTTTTCTTGATTCTGAACTCTTCCTTCTCCTCTCCGTGCTCTTTTCACTCCTGCTGCCCTTCTCTCAACAGTTCTAATGTCCTTCTGCTCTGTCCTTCTATCTAAACCCCCTTCCTGGGTGTTTAAATCGCTTTTTTCGTCAGTCCTCCAGCCCCTCTAGGAGTGCCGATCTGGATCTCTCTATGGTTTTCAGCTCCTTTTTCACTTCCTGGAAGAGGCCTTTCACTCTAATTAGGCTTCAAGCATGGAAAGGCCCCGATTTGACTGTGAGTTATGTCTGCAAAGCTATTTTGGAGGGAGACATTTTCCTGTTGGGTAGGCATCCGAAATATTTAATAATCTAATGAAATTTTGGGCCCAGAGAGTGCGGAAATGAAAGTCCACTTCCGGGATTGGCCTTGCGATCCGTAAAAACTAGAAAGTCCCATTACATACGAATCCCTTCCGATTTCTTTTCATTTTCATAACTTTTTTCTCATGCCTAATGGTTACCATCCACTCAAGGTTTCCAGACATTTGACTGATCATGTAACTTCGGTGGATGCATCTTCATTGGTCTGGAAATCTTTTCCTTCCAAACATGGTCTACTGTTGCTTTTCAGGAGACTGTAAAATGTATTTGTTCCTCAAGTCTTTCGGTGTATAATGTGAATAGTACTAAAAGAAAGCTTGATTTCTGTCGAAATTAATGTAATTTCCGATATATTTCAAAATTGATGTAGTTCAAAGTTAGTTTAAAATATGGCTGCACTTATGTTCAAAGTCTGCCTTCCATATTGTTAAAAGAGACAGGCAGTTGTTTTGCTGCTAGTTAGTGAGAAAGTTTTCCACTTAGTTTGTTATTGCGAAGCTTATATAAACATATGAATGTAGTCTTCATTTCATATGAGAACCACAGGTGTCTTGAACTGTACACAACAGTAGATGTCTGGGAACTTAGATGTTATTAGATATAATAAAATAAACAATATTCTATGTTTTGAGAGCAGAATTGTAGTTGTATAAACAAGAAATAATTGGAGAGGGGTGACTATCACAGCTTAGCCCAACCCAGACAGTGACATAGCAATGACACTCTGGTGACTTTAACCAATAGAATCCTACTAAGGAGGTGGAGTTTATATGCTGAAATGTTGATTATAAAATGTATGCTGTGATGACCTGTCACTGGTTTTGGAGATTATTAATTAAAATAATACTCCCAGTAGTACTGCCACCAACCTAATACTCAAGTTAGGATTTTGAGATTGTTAATTAAGAGGTTTACTTGGTAGTTCTTTTAACCGAGCCGCCCTAAGCAACCACACTGTGAGGAACTAAAAGATAGAGATATGGAGGCTTCTTGAAGTTAACAACAAAAAGAATTTATTAATTAACAAACAGCTATCAATGAGGCACTGATCGTAATGGTTCAACAGAGAGGCAACAATAGCGTACGGTTACTGATAATAATTTGCTGGAGCGTGCGGTTACAGAAAATAGTTCACTAAGCTTAGATCTTAACAATACTCTAGTCAGTACTGAGTCTTGACTAAAATATAAACCTGTCACCCTATTGTCTGAAAATAGCAGTGAACAGCTGGTTCCTATTAAGGGCTTCTATACACCAGAAGTCCCTCTGAGTCTTGCCTGCCTGAGTTAGCTTGCTGCTAACTCTCCAGCCACAGAAACCACCTTTCCCTCTATACACTGAGGAGACAAGGTGTTTAGTCTGACTATACAGAGTCAGCCCTAATGGCTCTATCCTAACTATCAGTGTCACCCCAAACACCCTGGATGTGGCACTATAGCAACAGACTGGGCAGATCCTATGGCTGAGGCTTGGAGGATATTGTCACTCCACCCTCAAACCACACCGGCTAGAGCTGAGATGTCTCTCAATCAAAGCTCTGCCCAAGACTGAGAATCTTTCTGACAAGATCCCTCCTTTAGTCAGCTCTGCTCCTCCCCTCTGGCACTCAGCCAATCACAGGGCACTCCTATCTCTGAGCAGGCTTGACTCTAAGGCCACGCCCCCTCTCTGGCTATGACCTCCCCCTGATGGCTGTTAGCTGCAAATCCCTTACCACAATGGATGCCAGCTATCTTCCAACAGAAATACAAAACTTCCAAGCAGGCTTTCCACCCACTTAGGACAGGTGAGTCCTTACATATGCACTGTGATTCCTAATGTAACCTTGCAATCATGTAGCCTTTAATTTTGCATTGCATGTGGGTTTCTATAGCTGTCATGTAGAAGTTGTGTTTTTGTGCCTGTATTATGGATCTGTTATATTTTTTACTCTTTATTTTAATAAAGCTTAGAAGTTTTTACAAATGGACTTTGATTTTTCTTTCCTGACCTGAGTGGGTTCTCATTGATGCCATGATTGAACTCAGTTTTTATGCTCTGCTGCTGCGTTTCCAGTGTTCTGCAACTTATGGAACTGGGTTTATAAGTTTCATATGGATCGCAAATCCATGGCCCAGAAAAGTACTACAACTCCCATCAGCTTGGAGTTTTGATGGGTTCTGGGTGTGTTTTTGCAGTATGGCAATGAGATTTTTTTTAATTGGAAAGTGGAGTCTGGATACAGCTTCTGTCTCCTGGTCGGCAACTGTGAGTGGTGAAGTGGTGTGGCAGGCAAATGTTTTTGCTTCTGTACACTGAACTTCGGCACACCTGAAGGAGGAGAGAGATGGCCTCATTTGAAGCTCAGGTATTCCCACCAATGCTGGTATCGCTATGGAGGAGAAGCTGTGCCGAAGTTATCCCTGGTCTGGTGACTCATTGAGGGTCTGTTTGTAGACAGGCATCTCCTTTCTCCTGTATTGCTTTATGACATGCATTGCATTTGTAAACTTCATGGTACAATCCACACTGGTTCCCTTTTTCCCAATGAATCTTCATAACAACACTTGTAAAGTGACTAGCCCAAGGTCAATAAGTATGTTTTATATTTGAGTGAAAATTTGAGTCCTTGGTCTTTCCAGTCTTTCTCTTAGTCTAGTTCCTGTTCTCAACTTTGCAATCCTATTTTCTATGTTTCCCTCACTATTACATCTCTGAGTTTAAGGGGGAGGGGAGAGAAATATTATATCCTATTAAAGCTGCAATTCCTCCTCGATTTGATCCTAGCTGCTCAAGAACACAGTCATGTGAATGCTCCTAAGCTGTCAAGATAAAGAAAACTTTTCTCCTTGGGGTGGCATTTGACGTGTTTCTTTAAAATATTAAAAAATGTTGCATTGGATCTGGCATTTCTCTGTCATCAAACATCTCCAGAACAAGGCAGGGGAAATCCTTCAGATCTGTTGCAAAGAAAAATTTTACATTTTCCTCAACCATTCTCCTGCTAATTTGGCTATCATCTCATTAAAGAAATCTCAGTTGATTTATTTTACGAGTTCTGGTTGATTAATCAATTAATTACTCAGTTAAATCTTTAATTATTAATAACATCAGAAGAAATTGAATAGATCTGATTAAAAGAAGCAAATCTTTAGATTCTATAAGGAGGCACCTTGCAGTCTTGGAATAGCCTTATATTAAACTAGCTGTACCCGGCACGCGTTGCTGTGCCCTATTTAGGAGATGCAAGAAAGTCTGAGTATGTAAGTGTTGGAATTGATGTTACTTATGGTCTTGGTGGGGTCATGGCTGTGTCGTTGTGAGTTGTTCTGGTGGGTGGGATGTTGAAGTCCTGTGGAGTTGTCGGTGTGTGGTGTTCCTGGCGTTCTGCAGAGCTTGTGGATATACAATGTTTTTTGTCTTTCCGTCTGCTGTGTTGATTAGAGGTTCTGTGGTTTCCCAACTCTGGAGCACGCTACGTAGATGTGAGAACGCTGCAATACGTCTGTAGGGACCTTAGGCACACGGCAAGCACACGCACACAACAACTTGATCCAACGAGATTTCTTCCAAGTATAACGCCTTTGATGCCAGAATTGGCATCACAGGAACAAACACAGCTTATATACAAAACACACCCCCATCACCTGTCCATCATCCCAAAGGCCCAACCCCCCTGACATGCAATGCTCAGCAGAGGTTGCATCATATCCCCTTTGACCCAGTAGTTCCAATGTCCAATGGATATTTCATCATAACCTGCTTTAGTCCATGAGCCAGGGCTGTTCATGCTGGTGTGGTGTGACCTAAGGCCCATTTCCAGCTCTGTGCGTCTCCAAGGCCACACCTGGCAGAGATTATGTTGCTGGAAGGGTATGAGATAAGAGCCCTATTAGCTCTTTTCGACAGACACTTACAGAATGCTCCTCTCCCTCCCCCCTAGGGGAAAAGAGGACTCAAAACGCTATCCCACTCTAATCCTATCCCAGCACCAAATAAAGTCATAACTATCTCTATTATCCACAAGGCGAAGTGAGCCCACCTCAGCCTTTCTCCAATTAAACACACACTGGGACAAAGCTTCTTCATACACCAATCTTGAACTCCTACACACTCAGATAACCAGACATTCCTCTATCACAAATGCCTAGCTTGTTCAAGGCCAACTTCCACCCTTAGTTATCTCTAAGCACTCTTCACACGCTACCCTTCTACTACCATGCCCATCATGCTACTGCCGCTGTTTTAAATGTTTTAAATGTATGTTGATACTGATGTTTTTAACCTTTGCTGTGAGCCGCCGCGAGCCCCTGGGAGTCGGCGGCATAAAAGCCGCAATAATAAATAAAATAAATAAATAAATAAATCATTCTACAATTGCATGGTCCAAAACTCCAAACCTCCATCTGAACCCCCCTTGGGCTAAACTATATATTCCGCATTCACCATCAACCAGGACACACTCGGCTCCCACACTCAGCTTCCCAAACATGTGGGCATTGTGCACCTTAACCTCACAATGCACATTCATGTAGTCTTCCACTACCGATCACCACAATCTAATTCCCAAGACTCCATAACTCTCACAAAGGAACTCCAATAACAATACCTAAACCAACCTTCCTCTACACTCCTCTCTTGCCACTATCAAAACCTCTAAACAACCTCATCCCTCTACTGCAATAGCAGGAGGTACACCCACAAAACTACGCTTCCCTATATAACCAGCAACCACTACAAAACCTATCAAACTCTCTTAGCTAACCAAACTAACAACTCATCACACAGGACTAAATCAACTGCGCTTCTTTCCAGGAAAACCCAAAATTACACAATCAAGAATCCAAGCCTCATAACTCCCAAAACCTTCCACTGCAAAAGCAGGAGGTACCAAATACAAAACTACAATTCCCTAAATAACCAAAACACATCTCAATTGACAACTCATTGCACAGGAATAAATCAACTGCGAATCTTCCCAGGAAAACCTAAAATCACACAATCAAGACTCCAAACCTCATAACTCCCAAAACCTTCCACTGCAAAAGCAGGAGGTACCAAGTACAAAACTACAATTCCCCAAACAGCCAAAACACATCCGTGCCTATTCAACCCATAACTTAATCTAAATCTCCACACAATTCCGACCTCATCCACAAGCCGCTGGGACTAACTTAACTGTGTCAAGCTAACCATACCAGAGAAATCCAATACCCTTGCCACCTTGGCAAAAGGCACATACCAATCTCTCATGCAACAAAACACAGCTATCTAAGCTACCTAGCCATCACATACATCCACACGTCCATTTCAATTCCAACATGCCACCCTAGTACTCTATTCCTCTGAACAAACCACTACACCCCCCTCACTTGGGGAAAAGCGCCTAGGAAAACTACAACTCCCTCTACTGCGATGGCAGGAGGCACTAATCAAACTACAACTCTCTACACAGCCATCAACCGCTATATAATCTATCATACGCCACCACTATAACCACAAGGTACTAACAACACCATAACTTCTAAACTGACCCTAAAATCTATCCTCCCAACGCAGGCATATCCATCTGCGTATAACCAACACATACACATCTTAACTTATACTATATCCCCTTCACCTCTTCTCTGGCAAATTCAACAGGAGATAATATCATTTCTAAACTGACTCTGTAGCCTATCTTCTAACCAGAGCATTCCCACAATCTCTTAAATACTAGCTTCCCTCCATATCCAACAAGTCCTCAATCCATGTGACACATATCTCCCCTTAACCTCATCTGCACATGAAAACTATCATCCTTAACTACATAGAGGCAATTCTAACATGTCTAACAATAAATGCAATTTATATAAGACAATATATCCCCAACTAACACATTTAAAGACAGGGTTATAACACAATGCAATATATGAAGTTCACAAACCTCCCATTACACTTTCTCCAATTAACACTGCCTGAGCATATAGATACATTCCACAAACATGGATTAAACAGCTACATATTTAACTCTGCAACTTACACAATCCATGGAATATCAGAAGCACACTTAGAAATACATTAGGCACATGACTCTATATTATATAAACAAAAATAGTCTTGGACATACAAAAATCCCAACGTCATACAATCCCAGTCCTGCACTGTTAATTCCTGCATTAACTAAGCATGGGATACCTTTCAAGTCACATCTGACTCCCAGAGCACTTTCTTTCCCCACGAAAACATAATCAGGCAGAGCATATACATTCCAATCACCCTGCCACCTCCCAAAGTCAACTTAGCCACTCTCTTCACAGCCCACAGCTGACTCGCACTGGAAATCTCCGCTCCGCTGCACCAACGGCAAGGCCCTTCCTGCAGCTTTCTCCCCCGTAGCCTGCTCCAAACTGCTCTCCCCATTCTCTTCAGGGAGCCCACCAACTTGTGGGGAATTTCCACTCACATACAGCCAGTCTTCACTTCCTCCTTCAGCGACAGGGACTTCAAGACTACCAGGCAGTTGACTCTCCAACTCAACAGGCAGCTTCCCCTCAGCTTCTGGCACACCGGGAGGCTTCCCAGGCACATCTCCCGTCTCCTCTCTTCTGGGTCCCCAGGCATAAAGAATTCCAACCCATACGAGGGCAGAACTCAAGGAAAGCAACAACTGGCTGTCCTCTTTGCTTTCTTTGGATCCCTGCAATTCCTCTCCACAGGCAAAGCTGCAACCTGGTTTCTCCAAAGCACACTCGGCCTCTTTCTTCCCCTCCACCTCCATCTCTGCAGGACACTCCTCAATGGCTTCAGCCACCCACTCGGTTTCATTTCTCTCCGGTAAGGCAGCCTTTGAAGTTAAAACAGTTTCGTTTTCCGATTGAAGAGCTCTCACACTGCTGGAAGGGGAGTTGCTGGTTTATCTCTTCAACTACCGCCATACGCAGCTTATCTTTTTGCTGGTTTCCAAGGCTACTTGCTCTCCTTCACTCCTTGGAAGCTGCAAAACTTTTTCTCACACAGTTTCCAGGTATACAATCATGGCCAAAGAGCTTCTTTGCTGCAGCCAAAACAATTTCGCTTTCCTCTGCCCCTTCTCTCCCAGGAAGCTCGGGTTCCAAGACAACCGACTGGCCTCTTTCTCCAGGGCAAAGGTGTCTTCTCCTCTCACCAGCACACTCTCGGCCTCTGGGCATCATCATAACGGCCTTCCTCCGGCTGGGAGACATACCATCATTCCTTGCATTCTTTGGACTCTCTCCTCCAACGCATCCATTTTTCTCCGAAGGGTGCCCACATCTATCTTTCCATAATACAGGGCCTTCTTCAACTTTTGTAGCTCGCAAAAGCTTCTCTGCACCTCCTGGTCCAACTCCTCCCTGTTCCAAACGGAGGATTGCACAGCACAGCCTTTCCTCGCTGCAGCCCGGTCCACCTTGAGCCAGCACCAGGTCCACCTGAGCAAAGCGGGCCTCTGTTCCACGTTGCTTCTCTGGTCCTCTGGCTCCCCGGAATCCACCTGAATGGGAGCACCCGTACTCCCATTTCTCTGGATTCACCTTTGCCTCCTCTGGAGCCTGAGTGGAAAACATCCTCTGTCTTCCTACTTCTCTGAGCTCGTCCACCAGAATAGGAGCACCACGACGGTACTCCCATTTCTCTGGACTCTCGGGATCCCACCTGAGCGGAGGCATTCCAAACCGCTTCTCTGTCCCACTCCAGCCCCTTGATAGCCCACCTGAGCGAGGCACTTCCAACCGCTCTCTGGGCACTTCCTGGGCTCTTCCTCATCACTCTTCTTCCAGGAAGGCTGGGACAGGCCAACTTTCGTCCTCTCCTTCCCATACGGTCCGCGCTTGTAGGCAGTCATCTCCTAAGCCTCCACCCCTCTCCCCATAGGGATGGGATGCTCCATCTTCCTGTCCGCCAATCCCAAACGGGGAATATAACCCCGCCACGGCCCGTCTTCATCCGCATCCCTCCAGAACTCCTCGGGACTCACCCATTCTATTTCTGTAAAGGGTTTCGACATTGCGGATGGCACCACAAACCCTCAGTAGATCCTTCTACGATAGGCAGTAATGGAATTCTGGCATACTGTGAGAATGCTGCAATCGTCTGTAGGGACCTTAGGCACGCGGGCAAGCACACGCTACGGCAACTTGATCCAACGAGATTTATTCCAGGTATAACGCCTTTGATGCCAGAATTGGCATCACAGGAACAAACACAGCTTATATACAAAACACACCCCAATCACCTGTCCATCATCCCAAAGGCCCAACCCCCTGACATGCAATGCTCGCAGAGGTTGCATCATATCCCCTTGACCCAGTAGTTCCAATGTCCAATGGATATTTCATCATAACCTGCTTTAGTCCATGAGCCAGGGCTGTTCATGCTGGTGTGGTGTGACCTAAGGCCCATTTCCAGCTCTGTGCGTCTCCAAGGCCACACCTGGCAGATATTATGTTGCTGGAAGGGTATGAGATAAGAGCCCTATTAGCTCTTTTCGACAGACACTTACAGTAGAGTTGTCCGTGGGAGAAGCATTCTGTGTCAAGGTCTATGCCACAGATTTGTACTGTTTGTCCTTGAGCCTTGTTTATGGTGATGGCAAAAGCTAGTGTAGTGCAGTGTCTTTCTGTTCTGGCGTTTGTTCTGCCCTTTTCTGTGTGATGTATGTAGCGCTGCGAGTGTGTTGTCCGATGCTGTTCTTTTAGGAGGCATGGCTTGTCTTTTGGGTCAGCTTATGCCTGTGTGGAAGGAAGGAATGGCATACAAATGGGTTGAGCAGTAGACGCAAAGGTTGTGTTATGTGCGTATTGTGTTGTGTGTAGGTATTACTTTGTGTTATTCTGGGGGTGTGTTTGTCAGTGGTGCCTGTGTCCCTGGTGCCCTATTTGTCTCCTCCTAGATCTTGACCGTGGCAGTTTAACCCTCAACTGAAATCACTCAGCATTCTATGGCTTTGCCCACCGTTACTATGGTAACTGATGTTGGCCAATGGGTTTCGCTGGCTTCCGCAGAGGATGCTGGGAAATGTAGTTTTTTTGTATCGTTGTTTTGGGGGCCTTCTAGGTTTTGGGGGGGAAGTTTCTTTGCTAAAAACCTTCCTTGCCTGAGGCCTATTTGTGTTGGCAAGTTTGGTGTCTCTGCCTTGGAAGGTTTCTCTGTCTCTGTCAGTTGTTCGACGACGGGACCTCCTTTATATAATAGATGACTGGCTGGGGTGAGCAATGAAAAGTAGTTGGATTGGCCTCAGGTCAATACAATTGGAAACGGAACCTATACAAATCAGAAACGGAACTTATACGATCCAAGTTTAGATGGATTATGGAGTCATACTCCATAATCCATCTAAACTTGGATTGTATAGGTTCTGTTTCAGAGGAAGGCACTATAGCGGTGCTCTCCAACGTTTGGCCCTCCAGGTATTTTGGGCTTTAGCTCCCACAATTCCTAACAACTGGCAAACTGGCTGGGATTTCTGGGAGTTGAAGGCCAAAACAACTGGAGGACTGAAGGTTGGGACCACTACACTAGAGAATCACCTTTGAGTACTTCTTCTTCTTTGAGTACTCATGCTTCTTCTTCTCTCTCCTTTTCAGTTTCCTACCTGAACAGTTTCAACAGCTCTTTCCTTTGAATCCCCACTATGAAATAAAGAGGCCAGGCATGAAAGTTGGATGATAAATACCTTTTATTGGCCTAATATATTTATTAAAGTAATTCCTGGGATACTTGCTAAGGCAGTGTTTCCCAACCAGTGGGCCGGGCCACACTAGTGTGCCGTGAGCAATCATCAGGTGTGCCGTGGGAAATTGGAACCTCCAGGAGGGAGGGGGGAGAGTCTAGTGTGTTGAAGTATAAAAACCCTAAGAAACGTACCTCGATAAAGGCACTCCACGTGTGTTCATAGTTGGGCATATTGAGTATTCATGCCAAATGTGGTCCAGATCCATCATTATTTGAGTCCACAGTGCTCCCTGGATGTAGGTGAACTACAACTTCCAAACTCAAGGTCAATTCCCAAGCAAACCCTTTCAGTCCTTTCTGTGGGCAATGAGAGTTCAATATGCCAAGTTTGGTTCAATTCCATTGTTGCAAGAGTTCAGGAAGCTCTTTGATTGTGTGTTAACTATAAATCCCAGAAACTGTAACTCCCAAATGTCAAGGTCTATTTTCCCCAAACTCCATCTGTGTTCACATTTGGGCATATTGAGTATTCATGCCAAGTTTGGTCCTTATCCAACATTGTTTTAGTCCACAGTGCTCTCTGGATATAGGTGAACTACAACTCCAAAACTCAAGGTCAATGCCCACCAAACTCTTATAGTATTTTCTCTTGGTTATGGGAGTTCTGTGTGGGAAGTTTGTGTCTTTCTGCCATTCCTGCCAGGATATCTATTTGTGTTCATTGAAACAGGCCCAGGTTTCACAATGAGTATATAAATACATTTAAAAACATATTAACTATATGTATTACTGTGTTAGAGTGTCATTTTGTGTCATTTTGGTTGGTGGTGTGCCCCAGGATTTTGCAAATGTAAAAAGTGTGCCGCGGCTCAAAAAAGGTTGGGAAACACTGTGCTAAGGTGCTAAACTAGTCATTAGTTTAGGCCATGGAGCAGATATCAACCCATGACCTCCCCCCTCAGCCAACCCTAGGGTGAGACACTCGATCTGAGGGCAATCCAACTACTTTTCGTTGCTCACCCCAGCCAGTCATTTAATATAAGGCCATTCCAAGGACACTCCCTCCCTAGCCTCAAAACTTTACAAGAGAGATAAGACCTTTCACTTCAGCCCAAGGGCAGCCTCCTTCTCAGCGCCCCCCTCCAAGCCTCAGGACATAGAAAGGCTGTCCTAGATACACACTCTTTACTCAAAAGGGGGGAGCCGAGGTCTACACTGACTAATGCTTCCTTATAACCTGCCAATGAGACCTATTATTATAAAAACCACCCTATGCCAATTCCCCCACCCTTAAGAAACAATATGAAGTTGGTGAAAAACTGTCGCCGTTTTCACCAACCTTTCCTCTCCCACTCGGTGCTTGCTTTGGAATACTCGGCATTCTTCTGACTCATTCCCACGTCCACATCTGTCTTAATGAGCTTTGAATTTTCTTAGATCTTGGTGAAACCTGAACAGAATGCAGACTAGTCTTTTAAAAAAGAAAACTTTGAGTAATATTTGTATTTATTAATGTTTTAAGTGCTGCACCTGTTTGCTTGAAATGCAGCAGGATTCGCTCCCTTAGAAGAGTTGCAAATTACATAATTCCATCAGAAGTGTTTTCATATATATATATATACACACACACACACACACACTAGCTGACCCATGCACGCGTTGCTGTGCCATAGTCTGTGGCTAACCCCTTCTACCCACATGGTGGGAAAGCATAATCAAAGGACTCTTGACAGATGTCAATAAATCACCAGGGCCAGATGGCATCCACCCCAGAGTTCTTAAGGAACTCATGTGTGAAATTGCTGAAATTCTGGCCAAAATATATAACCTTTCTCTAAGATCAGGCACTGTACCCGAGGACTGGAGGGAGGCAAATGTAACTCCGATCTTCAAGAAAGGATCCAGGGGTGATCCAGGAAATTATAGGCCAGTTAGTCTAACCTCAGTTCCAGGCAAAGTGATGGAAACCATTATTAAAGAAAAAAAATTACGAAGCACATAGAAGAACAGGCATTGCTGAAGGAAAATCAACATGGTTTCTGCAAAGGCAAATCATGTCTTACTAACTTGATAGAATTCTTTGAGGGTGTAAATAAACACATAGATAAAGGGGACCCAGTCGATATTGTTTACCTTGACTTTCAAAAGGCTTTTGACAAAGTCCCTCACCAAAGGCTCCTAAATAAGCTCTTCAGCCATGGAATCAGAGGACAGGTCTTGTCCTGGATTGGAACCTGGCTAAACTGTAGGAAACAAAGGGTGGTAATAAACGGACATTTCTCTGGGTGGAAAGAGGTGAGAAGTGGCGTACCCCAAGGTTCAGTTTTGGGTCCGTTACTTTTTAATTTATTCATTAATGACCTGGATGTAGGAGTGAATTCTGAGGTAGCAAAGTTTGCAGACGATACTAAATTGTTCAGGGTAGTTAAAAATGAAACTGACTGTAAAGAGCTCCAGAAAGATCTCTCGAAATTGAGTGAATGGGCAACAAAGTGGCAAATGCATTTTAACCTAAACAAGTGTAAAGTCATGCACATCGGGCAAAGAACCCCAACTACACCTACCAATTGATGGGGTCAAAGCTTTCGAGACAAACCAGGAAAGGGATCTTGGGGTTTTGGTGGACAGCTCAATGAAGATGTCAACCCAGTCGCAGCAGCAGCGAAAAAGCAAATTCTATGCTTGGCATGATCAGGAAGGAATCGAAAATAGGTCGGCAAATGTTGTATTGCCTCTACAAATCTATGGTAAGGCCACATTTGAAGTACTGTGTACAATTCTGGTCTCCACACCTTAAGAAGGATATAACGGAACTGGAAAAGGTACAAAGAAGGGCAACAAAAATGATCCAAGGGATGGAGCAGCTCCCTTATGAAACCAGGTTGCAACGCCTTGGTCTTTTCAGCCTTGAAAGACGGCGTTTAAGAGGTGACTTGATCGAAGTGTATAAAATCATGCATGGGATAGAAAAGGTGAATAAAGAAAAAATATTTTCTTTGTCACAAAACACTAGGACTAGGGGGCACTCCCTGAAGCTCCAAGGTAGGAAAATTAGGACTAATAAAGGGAAATATTTCTTCACCCAGAGGGTCATTGGGTTATGGAACTCACTTCCAGAGGAGGTTGTGACAGCTGTCAGCCTGAACAACTTCAAGGCAGGATTAGACAGATTCATGGATACCAAGGGAATCAGTAGTTACTGAAATGGACATCCAAGTGCCACCTCTGTGTTGATGGAGGCAGGCAGGATTTTCCCCGGGTACTGGTTGTGGGGGATCAGGAGCAGGTGAGGGTTTTGCCCTCCTTTCTGCTAGAGATCCCTGTGTACAACTAGTGGGCCACTGTGTGACACAGAATGCTGGACTAGATGGGCTGAGGCCCGATTCAGCATGGCTCTTCTTATGTTCTTATGTTCTTATGTAGATGGCCATTTTGCCTCTTGTTGATAACATTAAGAGACCTTTAGCAGTTTGCTCAGGACGAGTTTGGATTTGTATCTTCCATTTGTTGTATTGTAGTCCTGTCACACTGTATTCCCAGGCCTGGAACAACAAAGTGAATGTTTGTATGTATGTGGATATGTGCCAGCTTTCTGATTGGTTGCCACTGTGGGATTATTTGCATAATGCCTCTGATTGGCCAGCACCACCAACATTCCGGCACTCTAAACTGCCAGAGGGGGGTGGCTCCCAACCTCTACATTCTAACTGAGGGAGTATTTGCATAATGCCTCTAATTGGCCAGCACCACCAACATTCCGACACTCTAAACTGCCTGCGGGGGGTGGCGTGGGGGATCATGAGAGTTGTAGTCTAATTGTGTTTTTTTTTTGTATTTTTGGTCATGTTGTTTAATTTTAATTTTTTTGGGGGGGTGGTAAACGTACCTCGTGGGGTTTTGTGTGTATGTGGGCTGATTTGGTGTGTCTGCCTTGTGTGGTTTTGCTGTCTATAGGCTACTTAGGATGACAGCTCTCTCTCTCTCTCTCTCTCTCTCTCTCTCTCTCTCTCTCTCTATATATATATATATATATATATATATGGATTCAGAAAGCAAAATAAGATGACACTTTCCCCTTTGGATATGAGATGCAGTGTGGTGCAAACTGAGTTTCTTCTCACCAGTCAGATCACCAAAACATGTGAAATGTGATCATTTGTGAGTGTGTGCTCACTTCTACCAACTACCACTTGCCTCTTTTGAAGATGTTTTATTAAAAATAGCTATTATTTTTAAGTGGCAGACTGATTTGTGCAGGACATCTTTTTAATGGTCCAAAATATGTTTAATGGTAACCAGTCAAATGTTTCAGTCTTATAAGATCTGATACCGAGATAGGGTTTTCTGAGATAATCTATTCTAAGGCAGTCACATGCCCAACAGTTACTTCTTTGGTATAGGAGCTCCATTTGACTTCTTTCAGGTTGGCACTTTTCCTGTATGATTATATTGTGCTTTCCTAGCACTGAAACAGAACTATTGTAATCTATGTATATAATAAAAGTCAGTGTTTGCGGGTGGTGGGTGGGTGGTGTGACCGAGCGAATATGTGCCAGCGTTTCGATTGGCTGCAACTGTGGGATTATTTGCATAAATGGCTGTGACTGGCCAGCCTCCCAACATTCCAACACAGCACAGAGAGGAAAGAGAAGGGCCTGAGGCAGGCATAAATGGCTGGAGTTGAAGTTAGCCAGTTGACAGTTTTTTCTGTTGGAAATGTAATGTTCAGTACCTTCACCCAATACACTTCTCAGAGGGAAAGCAAAAGGCCTCAGGCACTCAGCCACTGTGGCCCACAGCAATGGCGGATCAGGACCAAACATGGCAAACAAGGGACCAATGGCCCACTTCACAACCTGGTGTGGTTTAGGGCAGGATGGGATTTGCAGTACCTTCACCTCATTCACTTCCCAAAAAACATTGCAGCCCCTATAAATCACAGACCAGGCCCAAAATTGACAACAAGGCTTCCTTAACTTGATTTTCCTGACTAGGCCTCAGCTCATGGGATATTGTTAGACTTCCTCAACTTGGTTTTCCTGACTAGGCCCCCAACAATGACAGAACAAGACCAAGCTTGGCACACAGACCCCCAAGATGCACCCTACATCCTGGTGCAGTTTGAGGAAGGATGGACCATGGATGATGGGACTTGCAGTACTTTAATTCACTTCCTTAGAGCACTGTGGCCCACACCAATGACGAACTATGGCACACAATGCCTTCTTCAAATAACCTGGGCACCGCTGGGTCCCCAAGCTAGTAGTATGATAAATGTGACCTCTTCCAAGATATATTTCTTGTTCTCGCTGGTAAAATGGCTAGGATTTCTGGGAGTTGAAGTCCAAAACACCTGGAGGGCCGGTAATTGCCCACCCCTGCTCTAACATCTGATGGTAGGGAGTTCCACAGGGTTGGGGCAGAGATTGAGAAAGCCCTATGCCTTGTGGATTCTAAGTGTACCTCTCTGGGACCCGGGATGTAGAGGAGGTTCTTTCGGGCTGGTCGTGGTGATCTCTGGTAATGAAAGGATGACAGGTGCTCCCTGAGGTATAGTGAACCCTGTCCGTGGAGAGCCTTGAAAGTCAAGACCAAGGTCTTATAACAGGGCTGTCCAACTGCCGTATACGGCCCCCAGCTCCTTCCCTGCGGCCCCTAAGCTTTTTGATAAAAATTAAAAATAAAAAGATAAATTAAATAATAATATTTTAAGAAATTACCCACTTCCGGGTTCCGGAGCCAGTATCGCGAGACTACGAAAGCGACATGGGATTTCGCTCTCAACGCGAGATCACGCCTGCGTTGAGAGCGAAATCCCGTGTGGCTTCCATAGTCTTGCGATACTCCTGTTGCTGAAATCTCGGCTATTTAATACCTGCGGCCCACGCAGACGCGATTTGGACCTTCTCGGCTGCTGCCTCGGTCGGTCGTCGCCTCTGCTCGTGGACCGGCTACTCCTGGATCCTGCGCGTTTGGGAAGGTAGGCTAACCTTTATGTTATTATTATGTAATTGTGTATGGATGCCCCTTATGTATTCCCTCCCTGCATTTCCCCTTAGTAAAAGATTATATTTGATTGTATGGATGCCTCTTATGAATTGTAAGTAAATTGGAGCCGGGGGAGGGGTGGGGGGCAGAGCTGTGTGGGGGCGGAGGCAGGGCGGGGGCAGACCCTTCGGCCCCCCAGGTCATCAGTGACCGGAATTCAGGCCCCTGGGCCAGTAGAAGTTGGACAGCCCTGTCTTATAAGAAGCCCGGTATTCGATTGGAAGCCAGTATAGGCGCTGTAGGGTTGATGTTATATGACATCTCATAGATGTTTTCGAGAGTAGTCTGGCGGTCGCATTTTGGACAACTTGGATCTTCTGGGTAACCGACGAAGGGAGGCCAACATACAGTGCATTACAATAATCCAGCCTCGAGGTAACTGTGGCATGGATCACCGTTGCCAGAGCCTCTATTGGGAGCTAGGGCACCAGCTGCCTCACCTGGCGAAGATAGAAGAAGTCTTGTTTATTAATAGAGGTAACCTGAGCCTCCATCGTTAGCGGAGAGTCCAGTACAACACCAAGGCTCTTCATCTTAGTAGATGGGACTAGAGGTTCTCCATTGAAGGTGGGCAGTGGACAGGCCAATTCTGATGGTTGACTAGGCCATAAGATCTCAATTTTCACTGGATTCACCTTCAATCTGCTCGTGCGCAGCCATCCCATCACGGCTTCAAGGTACTGGGTAAAACTATCCGATATTGACATTGTCCCAGGTTCCAGACGAAGGAGGAGCTGGGTGTCGTCAACGTACTGGAAGCATTCCAGACCAAAGCTCCGTACTAGCCTGGCAAGTGGCTGAACGTAGATATTGAACAATACAGGGGAAAGGATGGCACCTTATGGTACCCCGCAGAGAAGGGGGGACCTATCGGATACTTGACCCGTCCACTCCACCCGCTGGCTACGACCTCAGAGGAATGAATTAAACCACTTTAGGGCTGGCCCTTGAATTCCATATGTAGCTAGAAGTTGGATCAGCAGATGTTGTGTGCAGTACCATTGCATAGATGCCACACAGTGCAATCCTGTACATGCTTAGGCATACTCCTAAGCTCACGCCTTTCGCCTTCATCATACAGGGATAGATTCGGCAGCAAACGCTGATCTTAGTCTACCTGCCCAGGTTTCTGAGGTGGCTAGGGCTGTAGGTGCACGGTTAAAATGAGTCTTTCTTGGGTATGGCAGTTCTGCTATTGTGAGACAAGCTTTGATTGCATCCCATTTAGATTTCTGTTACACATTGTTTAGATATGACAGAAATCTCAGCGAGTCTAAAATACTGTGGCCAGAATGCTGACTCAGGCTGGGGATCACTGTTTTGCAGCAATTTCGCAAACTACTGGTTCATTCCCGGTCTTTTGGCAAAATCATGAAGTTTTCCCCCCTTATAATATTGCTTTCTGCTTCCTCTTCAAAAACATAATTTCATGCCTTGGCCATTTCCTGCCCTGATTACTGTAATTTTCTTTTGACTGGTGTTCCATTATCATATCATAGCCCTCTGGTTCCCATTCAACATTCTGCTGCAAATATTATCTTCTTTGCCAGTCATTCTGATAATGTTACTCCACTTTTGATACCACGTCACAGTTGCCTATCCCATTAGGAATTTAGTAGAAGCTTCCTGTTTTAACTTTCAAAGCCTTATGTGAACTAACTCCTTTATACCTTTCAACTCTCATTTCTTTTTATGAGCCTGGGTCTGTCTTCTAGGAATTCTAGGTTTCTTACTCAACCAAGAGCTTTTTCACTCAGTGCTTCATACTCCTGGACAGGCCCGGATTACCCATAAGGCCAGACTAGGCCATGGCCTCGGGTGGCAGGTTTTGGGGGGCCGCGGATTCGGCCCCCCAAAAACATTTTAAAACGCTCCCTCGCATTCGCCCCCCGCCCTCTCCCGAGAGAGTAATCATACCTTGGGAGAGGGCGGTGGGAGAGCGCTGCGAGGGAGCGGGGAGGAGGGAATGGCACCCTCCCCTCGCCTGGGCCGCCCCCTTGCAAAGGAAGGAGGCGGCGAGGAGGAGGAAGGGAAGCTCTGCCCCGCCGGTGGGCATGCATGCATGCGCACGCATGCCCGCCAGCGGGCTTCCCTTCCTCCTCTTCCTCCTGGCCGCCTCCTTCCTTTGCAAGGGGGCCCAGGCGGCCAGGAGGAGGGTGGGACTTCCCTTCATCCTCCTCGCGCCTTCCTTTCGGTCGCGGGAGGAGGTGGATGGAAGCTGCGCGGCACTGCTCATGGGGCTTCCGTCCGCTGCCTCCTCCTCCTCCCGCGACCGAAAGAAAGGTGCGAGGAGGATGAAGGGAAGTCCTGCCCTCCTCTTTGCGCCCTCCTTTTGGTCGCGGGAGGTGGAGGAGGCGGCAGACGGAAGCCCCACGAGCAGTGGTGTGCAGCTTCCGTCCACCTCCTCCTCCTCCTCCCGCGACCGAAAGGAAGACGCGAGGTGGACGGAAACCATGGGGCCGGGGCTGCTGCCGCACATGCGCAGCAGCGCCCTGGGGGCATGGCTTTCCGCACCCTGGGGGCGTGGCTTTCCACGCCCTAGGGCGTGGCTTTTCGCGCCCTGGGGGGGGCGGCGCGGGGCGTCTTGGCCTCAGGTGGCCGAAGAGCATAATCCGGGCCTGCTCGTGGAACTGGCTCTCTGAACAGTGGCTGTTCCTTCCTTTGTTGTTTCTAAATCTCCATTCAAAACTTCATTGTTTGGACGTTCTAATTTAATATTGTTGTATCATCTTGTATCATCTTCAAGGACGCACGCCATGTTGGGTCTCGCCTTGAGGAGGCGAGACCCAACATGGCGTGCGTCCTTGAAGACGCCCAGCCATCCCATGTGCTGGGGTCTCAGGAAGAAGTGCCACCTGGAAGGAGTCGATCTCTGGAAGTCCCGCCCTCGGAAGACTCCGCCCCCAGTGACGACCCGGTCAGGGAGCAACATGGCCCCCGGAAGAGGAGGAGGCGGCGCGGAAGCGGAAGGAAGGCGCCCGCACCATCCCACAGGCCATGGACTGGAGGACAGGCCCAGCCCCCTGCCAGAGAGGCCAAAGGGACCGAGTCCCTAGAACTGGTCCTCCTGCTGGCCAGCCGGAAGACGGACGATCCACATTGAGAATGGTGGAGGCCCGGAAGACATTCTCCACCAGGACGTTCTGGGGCTCCTGCTATAAGCAGTTGAAGCTCCGAGGGACCCATCGGGCTACCACAAAAGACATGAAGGATACTGCGCGGATGGGCCGGGACCCTCAACGCAGACTCCCACATGGCGCCCTAGTATCGGCGATCCTGCTGGGACCTCCCTGCCTGCCCTCTTTCGAGGGCAGGGTGGTGCCTTAGTGGGCATCGCCGCTGACACTACCCTATTCCCTCCTCCCCTTCCCACCCTTTTGTTCTTCCCTCTGTGTACTATGTATATGTTGTCTTGATGCTGCCGTTGGGCACTCAAACTGCTGTAAACCGCTCCGAGCCTCCGGGGAGTGGCGGTATACAAGTTTGAAGTAATAAATAAATAATAAATAAATAAATATATTTTGATTTCAGGAGTTTGCCAGTTTGTTTTATTTTATACTAGCTTGGGGACCCGGGTCATATGAGAAAGGAATTGTATGGCAAGGTTGGTCCTTATCAGATGTTTATGTGGCTCGCAGTGGTTTTTGGAAGTTAGTGAAGGTACTAAGTCTCATCGGTCATGGTTCAGTCCCCTCGAAACAGTACCAGAATGTAGTGTGGGCCATGTGGGCTCTGAGTCCCATGTTTGGCTGAGATCTATCATTATTGGGAGTAGGTGTGGTCTCATGAAATTGGAGAAGGTACTGCAAGTCCCATCATGTGTGGCCGGTGGTCCTCCGAACTGAGTGGGCAATGGGGGCTGTGTGTGTCAAGTGTGGTTGTGATCCATCATTATAAGGAGTTGCAGTGGTATCATGGAATTAGTGAAGGTACTGCAAGTCCCTTATCTGTGGTGCAGCTCCCTCCAAACTGCAGGGGGTCATGGGGGCTTTGTGTGGGAAGTGTGGTCTGTATTGGTGATTGGATGAGGGTCACAGTGGTCTTAGGAAGTTAGTGAAGGTACTTCAAGTCCCACCATCCGTATTCCCCTATCCCTCAAACTGCACTAGGATGTAAGGTGGGTCGTTGGGGGGGGGGCTGTGTGGGAGGTATGGTCTTTTTCTGTTGTTGTAGGGGGCCTAGTCAGGAGAAATAAGTCTTACTGTGAAATTAGGCTGAGGCCTAGCCAGGAGAATTAAGTGGAGGAAGTCCTAGAGGCCTAGTTTGTAAAATCAGCTAAAGGAAGCCTGTTTGTAAAGTACTGTCTGTGAGACCTTAGAGATTAGGGAGGGAGGAATGCTGGCCAATCAGAGGCGGTGTAGCAAAATCTCACTGAGTGGCAACCAATCATGAAGTTTGAATGTAGAGGCATGGCCAATCAGAGCCGGTTTAGCAAATCCTCCCTCAGAGAATGGATGATGGCCAATAAGAGTCCATAATGCAAGTAGTCCCTCAGTGTCAGCCAATCATGTTGTGGGAATGTAGAGGCTAGGGAGCCAATCGGAAAGCTGGCACATACATATATACAAACATACAAACATTCCCTTTTATTATATATAGAGATTCTATTCTTTTTGCATTGTATCTGGATAACTTGTTTTATTTATGTATTTATTTACTATATTTTTATACCGCCTCTCTCAGCCTGAAGGCTACTAGAGGCGGTGCACAACGATAAAATACATAACACTTAAACAATCATATAAAAGCAAACAATTCACAGTTAAAATATAAAATAAGCAATTTTATATTTCTATTATTCCTTCCTTTCCCTGGGATTGCATGTGCATGTGTGTATATATATGTATATTTAAGGTTTTATGTCTTTGGAAAGTCTGGCTGAGTTTTGTTTTCATTTTAAGTGTAAAGTGCACTGATGTTCCCAGGTAAAACAACTTCTCCTCCTCCTTCATTGACATGATTCAAAATGCTGATAATGACTTATAAAGCCTTATAAGATTCCAGGCAACCTGAAATAACGTATCTCCCTATATAAATTTAGCTGAGTTTTTAAGCTACCGCTGTCATATGCATATTTGGGGAGAATATTTGAAAAGAACATAAGAACATAAGAACATAAGAAGAGCCATGCTGAATCGGGCCTCAGCCCATCTAGTCCAGCATTCTGTGTCACACAGTGGCCCACCAGTTGTACACGAGGATCTCGAGCAGAAGGGAGGGCAAAACCCTCGCCTGCTCCCGACCCCCCACAACCAGTACCCGGGGAAAATCCTGCCTGCCTCCATCAACACAGAGGTGGCACTTGGATGTCCATTTCAGTAGCTACTGATTTCCTTGGTATCCATGAGTCTGTCTAATCCTGCCTTGAAGCTGTCCAGGCTGACAGCTGTCACAACCTCCTCTGGAAGTGAGTTCCATAACCCAATGACCCTCTGGGTGAAGAAATATTTCCCTTTATTTGTCCTAACTTTCCTACCTTGGAGCTTTAGGGAGTGCCCCCTAGTCCTAGTGTTGGGTGACAGAGAAAATAATTTTTCTTTATTCACCTTTTCTATCCCATGCATGATTTTATACACTTCGATCAAGTCACCTCTTAAACGCCGTCTTTCAAGGCTGAAAAGACCAAGGCGTTGCAACCTGGTTTCATAAGGGAGCTGCTCCATCCCTTGGATCATTTTTGTTGCCCTTCTTTGTACCTTTTCCAGTTCCGTTATATCCTTCTTGAGGTGTGGTGACCAGAATTGTACACAGTACTCCAGATGTGGCCTCACTATAGATTTGTAGAGAGGCAATACAACATTTGCCGACCTATTTTCGATTCCCTTCCTGATCATGCCAAGCATAGAATTTGCTTTTTTCACTGCTGCTGCGCACTGGGTTGACATCTTCATTGAGCTGTCCACCAAAACCCCGAGATCCCTTTCCTGGTTTGTCTCGGAAAGCTTTGACCCCATCAATTGGTAGGTGTAGTTGGGGTTCTTTGCCCCGATGTGCATGACTTTACACTTGTTTAGGTTAAAATGCATTTGCCACTTTGTTGCCCATTCACTCAATTTCGAGAGATCTTTCTGGAGCTCTTTACAGTCAGTTTTATTTTTAACTACCCTGAACAATTTAGTGTCGTCTGCAAACTTTGCTACCTCAGAATTCACTCCTACATCCAGATCATTAATGAATAAATTAAAAAGTAACGGACCCAAAACTGAACCTTGGGGTACGCCACTTCTCACCTCTTTCCACCCAGAGAAGTGTCCGTTTATTACCACCCTTTGTTTCCTACAGTTTAGCCAGGTTCCAATCCAGGACAAGACCTGTCCCCTGATTCCATGGCTGAAGAGCTTATTTAGGAGCCTTTGGTGAGGGACTTTGTCAAAAGCCTTTTGAAAGTCAAGGTAAACAATATCGACTGGGTCCCCTTTATCTATGTGTTTATTTACACCCTCAAAGAATTCTAACAAGTTAGTAAGACATGATTTGCCTTTGCAGAAACCATGTTGATTTTCCTTCAGCAATGCCTGTTCTTCTATGTGCTTGGTAATTTTTTCTTTAATAATGGTTTCCATCACTTTGCCTGGAACTGAGGTTAGACTAACTAAAAGGATTTCTAGGCAGGTGCATCCAGGCTGTAGAAATTTTTTCCATCAGAGGCTAGGTTGCCCCCTCTTTGATCACCTTTTGCTGATCAACTATATTTTTCTTTAGACAAGCTTTAGGCAACAAATTGGTTGTTGAATAAGGAACATGTAAAGAGGTGTGCGTGTTGTATTTCCATTCTCATGGCTATGTTTAATACTTCATTCTACACTTTAAAATAATAATGATAATAAAAGAACTATAAGTGCAGTGTACTTTCGACAGGAAAAGTTTTCAACAAAATTAGGTATTTTTTGTTATCACATCTATTATTGTTTGTTATTAAGTATATATAATAATTGTATATTTGTTGATTTTATTAATACATTAAGAGAACTAACTCCCTACTACTATTTACTTTCTAGATGCAGATACTGTTTTAATTTTTTTTCTTGCATATGTTTTTTGTTGGTTACTATATTTGGAACTTTGCTTTATTGAACAAAAATAAAATAAATTATTTTTCAAAATTAAAAAAAACTGTCCAAGGTGCTGAACTTATATTTAGGGGTAGGACTCAACATCTTGTCCAGAATAAAACCCAGACTGGATTAATTGCAACCCTGACATGAAAGCTACCAGCTAAATGTGATACAATTGCTGCACAATGACATGCAAGTTCCTTCTCCTCCATTATTTTGAAAAGATGCTCTAGTGCAGGGGTGGGCAACTATTTTTTTCCAAGGGGCCACACAAGAGCCAAAAAAATGGAGGGCCGCACCTAGAGGCTGAACTACATTCTACATAATATCAATTCAATTTCTTTAATAATAAAAAAGGCACTACATTGCATTTTTGATATATTAATAAGACTGATAAGAGTATACTGTATGTTATGAGCAATGAAAAAGAAAGGTGGACATAGGAAAAATGACATTTATTCACTAACATTTTACAAAACAATGGTTAACAAAATGTGAACATCTGTATCATTTGTGATTCATTATATCAGGGGTCAGGAACCTTTTTGACTCAGAGAGCCATAAAAGCAAAATATTTGGAAATTTATTTCAGTGAGAGCATTATAATGATGATGGTGATGATAATATTCATTCAGCCTCTGCTAACAACAACAACAACAACAACAGGTTCCTAGAGTAGGAGGAGGCCTCCAAGGGCCATCCAGTCCAACCTCCTTCTGCCATAAGGGAAAAACACAATCAAGGCACTCCTCACAGATGGCCATTCAGCCATCTTGAACTAAATTTGGCACACTGAACTCTCATGAGACCAACAGAAAGTACTGAAAGGGTTTGCTGGGCATTTACCTTGAGTTTGGGAGTTGTAGTTCTCCTACATCCAGAGAGCACTGTGGACTCAAATAATGATGGATCAGGACCAAACTTGGCACAAATCCTCAATATGCCCAAAGAGGCAGAAGAGGAGGAAGCCGGGAAGGAAATGGATGCCCCCCCTGCACGCTCCGGCCTCTGGCCCCGCCCCCTCTACATCGCTGCGTTCCTGTTCCTTCCCTCTTCCGTTCAGGTGGTGGAAGGGGGAAGGAATGAAAGGGGGAAAGAGAGGGGGAGGGAGAGAAGCAAACAGGAAGACAGGATACAGAAGAAGGGAAAGAGCGCCAAGGCAAGAGGACGGGGGGAGAGCGCGAGGAGGAAGTGAAGGGAGGGGGGAGGGGGCGAAGGCATGCTCTTGCTCCTGGCCGCCTCCCCTTCTTTCCCCTCTCTTCCCTTCCCCTCCACTTGCCTGCCTGCCTGCCTCTTTACGTTTGTAGCCACCCCAATGGGAGTTCACCTCCCTCTCTTCAGGACGAAGCCTTGAGGCAGCCAAGGGCCGGACAGCTCGGCTGCCGGGCCAGATCCGGCCCGTGGGTCATAGGTTGCCCACCTCTGCTCTAGTGCCTCTATGTTGGCCACTGAAGACTGCTTGTTTAATGCTATTCCTATTTCCTATATAATCTTGAGTGTTTATTCATGAAACATAGAGAGAAACCGTGGAGTTTAAAAAAATCTTTTCCCCACCATGTGGCCACTAAGAGTGAAGGTTCCCCTGAGGATATCCCACCATTGTGTTCAAATATGGGATTTCTACACTTTGCCTCACCAAATGTGAAGATGTTCATGTCGCAGTCACCAAGAATGAGGGCTTTACCTGGTCCTCACCTCTGCCAACAATGTAGGGATTTCATGCAGTCATCCTTGTGTGACACAACCTGTGGTAGTCATTTAAAACTCCTCCAAGTTACTATGATGATTTATGCACTATCTATCCCTAGTGGACACTAATCCTATATATGTAATGCTGTCCCCACAGATGCCTTGTCTGAATCCAAGTTTCCAAGTATTTGCTGTTACCAGAAGCCAAAAGGGAATAAAGGTGCAAACAAAACTTGATATACAGGAGTGAAACATAACAAAACAGGCCAACTATATATTACTGTACATTTGAAACACCACACACCCCTCTCTATTGCTAATTCGGGATCTTCTATCCTTCTCACTTATTTCTAAATCTGATTCTTATTCATCAGTCTTCCACGTATTTTCACATTGGGTGCATCTTCACTGCCGAATGAAAGCAATGTGACACAATATCCTGAGAGCTCAAAGTGGAGTGCAGTTACACCGGAGGAAATGGTTGAACTCCTCTCACAACTCAAAAATGGCAAAGCCCCAGGAAATGACTTTATTCCGGCAGAACTTAGAAAATCAAACATACATTGGTGGGCCCCACTATTGGACGCTTTTTTCACCCAAATAAATAATTCAGGAAAAATTTCAAAGAGTTGGAAACAGGCAATTACAGTTCCAATATACAAGAACGGCTTCCCAAAAGAGCCTGGTAACTATAGACGGATCAACTTGCTTTCCATCCCAGGGAAACTGTACACACAATTTTTGACAAAGGAATTAGAGGCAAATAAAACTCTCTCAGATGCACAGGCAGCCTTCAGCAAAAACTCATCCACTACAGAGCAAAGTTTAATTTGTGAAGAATTAGTATTCTGAGTGAAATGTAAACTCATATATCACTGCTTGTACTGTATTGTATTGTATGCATAGTCCTGTAATCCTGGTGATGAAAGAGTTAAGTGTACAACATCTGCCAGGACTCATGATGCAAGACACTGGTGACCTTGCCTCTGAGGAGGAGGGACTGATAAGTCAGCATTTTTGCTCTCTTCTGTGCTCTGTGTACTGTGTGCTGTTTTGGTGTAGAAAGCATGATTGCTCTGTCTGTACAATAAATCTATTTTCACTAATTCTGGAGTTTGAAGCTGCAACTATTTCCTGACAATTGGGTTATGGGCCCTCCACCACCATCTTCTATTCATAGTTCTTTCTGCTGGTATTATGCCCATCTGGTGGAAATGAAATAGAATCATTAGAACACATCTTGTTGCAGTGTCGCTATTACTTAGCTCAGGGCTGTCCAACTGGCGGCCTGGGGACCGTACACGGCCCCCAGCCTGTTGGACACGGCCCCCACTATGCCCCCGGCCGCCATTTTTCAGGGAGGAGGAAGTGAGCTGGCTCCTCCTCCTTTGCCATTCCTCCTTCCCCTCCCTGCACCGCGGCTCACGATGGAGCCGTGGCGCATCCGCGGGGGAGGAGGAGGGCGAAGGAGGAGGAAGTCAGCTGGCTGCCTTCTTCCTCCTTGCCCTCCCTTCCCCTCCCCGCGGGAAAGATGGGGCGGGGGAAAGATGAGGGATGAAGGAGAAGGCCGTCAGCTGACAGCCTTCTCCTTCGCCCCTCATCTTTCCCCCCGCACGCGCCGGCGCCTGGGATCCGGGCAAGGCGTGGGCGCGGGAAAGAAGGAGGAGGAGGAGGGAGAGTTCTCCTCCTCCTCCTCCTCCTCCTCTTTCCCAGGCGCTGCTGCTGTTCCGTGCGCTGCGGCACCGGAAAGAGGAGGAGGAGGAGAGTTCTCCTCCTCCTCCTCCTCCTCCACCAGCTGCGGCTGAGGGGAAGGCAGTGATGCCCGGGAAAGGAGGAGGAGGAGAACTCTCCTCCTCCTCCTCTTTTTCCCAGCGTGCGCCGGCGCCCGGGATCCCGGGTGCTGATTGCGGCGCGGGGAAAGAGGGATGAAGGAGAAGGCAGTCAGCTGATTGCCTTCTCCTAGTCCCTCTTTCAGCGTCTTGTGAGATCCCGGGTGCCGCGTGCGAGCGGGAAAAGAGGGATGAAGGAGAAGGCATCAGCTGATTGCCTTCTCCTTGTCCTCTTTCCCCGCGTCTTGAGGATCCCCCGGGAAAAAAAGAGGGACGAAGGAGAAGGCAGTCAGCTGATTGCCTTCTCCTTGTCCCTCTTTCCCAGCGTCTTGTGAGGATCCCAGGTGCCGGCGGGGCGGGGAAGAGGGATGAAGGAGAAGGCAGTCAGCTGATTGCCTTCTCCTCTCCTTGTCCTTCTCCCTGCCGGCGTGCTGGCGCCCGGATGAAGGAGAAGGCAGTCAGCTGATTGCCTTCTCCTTGTCCCTCTTTCCCAGGCGTGCGGGGGGGGGGGAGAGGAGGAGGGAGAAGGCAGTCCCTGATTGCCTTCTCCTTGTCCCTCTTCCCTCTTTCCCACGGAAAGAGGACGAAGGAGAAGGCAGTCAGCTGCCTTTCCCCCTCTTTCCGCAGCGCAAGCAGGCGGAAAGAGGAGGAGGAGGAGGGAGAACTCTCCCCTCCTCCTCCTCCTCCTCTTTCCCGGGCGTTGCTGCTTTCCCCTGCACCGCTGCGCCGGGGAAGGGAGGAGGAGGAGGGAGGAGGTCCCTCCTCCTCCTCCTTCCCCGGCGCCGCTGGGACACTGTCCCCGGGAAGGGCGAGGGTGCGGTGGGCCGGAGAAAGAGGAGGAGGGGGGACAATGACAGTTTAGGTGGGGGCGGGGTGGGGCTGGGGCAGGGGCAGGGGCCTGGGGCAGGGCCTGGGGATGGAGCTGAACGGCCCCCCAGGTCATCAGTGACCTCAAGTCCGGCCCTTGGCCGGTTAGAAGTTGGACAGCACTGACTTAGCTCAACGAGGCCAACTTTTACACCCAATCCTGTCCAGATTGTCTAGCCATACCCTGCAAGGGAAGGTCAGACATCTTATGAAGGACAAGCACCATGGGATGACCCTCACGGTGGCAAAATTCCTTGCAGTGGCAACAAGGCTGAGAAAGAGCCTAGTGTCCGATCAGGGTATTATCTGAAATGGTGTAATGCGTGTCTGTATAGCATATTTCCCTGGTTACAAGTGATCTGCTAACTTCTGTATGTTATCTATTTAACATTTCGCAGCTATGAAATTTAATCTGATACCAGTGAATTTGTTGCTTGCACATGGATTGTGCTGCTTGCCTCAATCTCTGCTCAACCGTATATTTGTAAATAAACTATGCATATCTTGGGAGCTCTAGTTTGGTGAGGCACTAGCACTCTTTGGCAAAGATGGCTAAAGATATTACAAAAATACGACACCCATGATTGAATAGCATTGAGTCATGGCAGTTGAAGTAGTGTCGAACTGCAACCATTCTTTTGTGTGGATATCCCTGAGGCCAAACATACCAACATCCTTACTGAGCCACTGAGCATGTTTGGTTGTTGCAGTTTCCTTTTTTAAAAACCCAACATTTCCTTATTTTCTTTATTTACCTTTTCTTATTAATTTACAAACTGTTATCTCATTGTATAGTTGGGAAATTTTCAAAGTACACCAAAAGCACACCGTATTTATTTTGCTTTCCAAAGGGAGCCCTTTCTTATTAAAAAGAATTAAAATGATGTTAAAATGAGACGGAAAGGCTTACATTCTGAACAGGATTTCTCTCCTCATTTGTTGAATAACTTAATAATTCATCCGCATCTTATCTGGCCTTACTTAAATCAGAGCCATGATACATCTGTCATAACCAAGATGTCTTAAACTTTTTAATTTTCTCTTGAGGGAGATTGGTTGAAGAGCTTGCAGGCCTTCCTTTTTTTCCTAATGCCATTGCAGTCAGATATTATTATGTTCCTTTGGGTCACATGAGCTACTGCTGTGTCAAAGGTTTTAAGACAATGCTGTGTAAATTAACGCACATCTAACCACAGGGCGGCTGCCTTACAAATTAAAGCTGGTATTCAGTGGAACCTGTCTAGACTGAGCAAAACATTAAACAAATCCCTTGATTTAAAGATGAGAGGATAAGGGAAGTAAATAAATTGCATGCATGATTAATATCTTTTGTGAATAGATGTCTGTATATTAGGCATGAGAAAAAAGTTATGAAAATCAAAAGAAATCGTAAGTGATTCGTATGTAATGGGACTTTCTAGTTTATACGCATCACGGCAGCTAACCAGGAAGTAGACTTTCTTTTACGGTCCTTGAGGCCAACAATTTGCGTAATGATCGTAATTAATTCTTAATTATTGTACTACGTACTCACTTCTCCCTGTCTTCTCCCCCTCATTTCCTTCCTGCCTTCATTCAGCTTCTTCTTTTTCCCGCATTTCTATGGGGAACTGGAAGTGACGCTACTGCTAGGCATTCTGGAAAGTGTATTCTGGAAAGTGTAGTCTGCCTTGCCCCACGCTTCGGAATGCGCATGCGCTGGCATACGAACTACCAACGAATTTCATTAGTAATTAAGTTACATTTTAGAAAATTTTGGAATTTTTTTTTGTAAGTCTTTCTTTTACTAATCAAAAAAAATCCCCCCATTAGATTTCCGATTTCCTATTTTTGGGTTCTAAACCATGCCTACTGTATATACATATTGTATCTTGAACCTTTCATTTGGAAGAAAGAAAGTTCTAAAGCTGTTATTTATTTATTGCATAACTGTACATGATATTTTACAAGGGGTCTCTTCTTGGCTTTTCTTCGCTAATGAAGATTCAGGAAGGACTCATCCCATGCTTTCTACAAGCGCAGTGATGACTAAGAAGGCCAACTCCTGCTAAAAAATGGATTCTGCTTGTGTGGTGTTCAATTTTAGAGCAATTCCAGACATAATGAGTTGATAGTCTATGAGAGTGTGCCACGAAGCAAGTAAAGGGTCTTTACTAGCACAGGGTCTCATTCATTCTATATCCGGCACTGCTCCTGTACCTGTTTGAATCTGCCCTCAGTAAATTGTTTTGAAAAAACAGACACACATACCCTGGATGGCGAGCGTCTTAGCCCGTCATCCCTGGTTAAGAGCTTAGGTGTTCAACTGGACTCCTCGCTGACCATGGAGACTCAGGTCTCCGTGGTCAGCAGGACGGCGTTCTTCCACCTATACGACAGGCTAGGGGACTGGCACCCTACCTGTCCCGGGACAACCTGGCCGCGGTGATCCAAGCGACGGTCATCTCGAGGCTGGACTACTGTAACGCCCTCTACGTCGGCCTTCCCTTGTCGACAATCCGGAAGCTCAAGCTAGTGCAGAACGCCGCTGCTCGCTTGCTAGCGGGAACGCCGGTAAGGGAGCACATCACGCCCATTCTTCAGCAACTGCACTGGCTTCCTATGGAGCACCGAATTGCCTTCAAGGTGTTGGTGCTAACCTTTAAGGCCTTGCACGGCTTAGGGCCTGCGTACCTGAGGGACCGCCTTGCCCCATACATTCCCCCGAGATCACTATGTTCAGAGGAACAGAATCTGTTACTGGTACCATCAATCCGCTCCTGCCATCTGTCTACAACCAGGCAGAGAGCCTTCTCCGTGGCAGCCCCGGTGTTATGGAACTCCCTCCCAGACGACACCCGGGCAATCCCAGAGCTCATCCCCTTTCGGAGGGCTGTTAAGACTATACTGTTCAGATTAGCCTTTGACTAGGCACACTGATTAGGGTGACTGTTCAATACAGTTGCCTAATATACCTGTGCCTCGGGTCCGAGGAAATGTCTGTGTTCCCTTCAATACCTCGTGATGTGATTTGTAATGTTTTAATGTTTTATCGTTTTATTGTATGGCTGCATGGTCATCACATGCTGCCTGTTTTATATGTTGTGACCCGCCCTGAGCCTGCAGGGAGGAGTGGAATACAAAACCAAATAATAAATAAATAAAATAAATAAATAAATATATGGAAAGCATCATGGTAAAGGAAGACGTAAAGGGAATTGATATAAGTCCCATTGCCAGAGGGAAGGGAGGGGGGAGAGACAGGATGTAAACTTAGAACTGCAGTAAACAGAGAGCGGTGTGTGTTTTGTACTGTATTTTTAACAAGAAAATACTATGTTTATGGTTATGTTTATGTAAGTATGTATGCTTATTTAGGTCGATGTCATTCACTAATAAAAATGAATTGCAAAAAAGAAAAAGAAAGAAAAGAAAGAAAAGACTGGAAGGAAATGAAATAATAGCCAATTTAGAATATGGTTCAACTTTAGAAATGAAACTGGATTCTGAACTGCAAATAAGGATGAGGATGGTTTTGGAAGCCTTCATAAAATGATTTGTTAGAAGCAGCCATTACCTTCCAACCCCCGAAATAACGAGACAGACAACAGTAATTGGATCAAATTTGGGCAACCTTTATTTAAAAGTTACCGATTTAAGTTTAACCTCACTAAACTCAGTGTGATGAGGTGGTTATTTGTGTTATATTAAGTGGTCACGTTATGGACAGACCACAAAGGGTTGGCTGTGATAATGGAGGCAGTTCCCTCCTGGGGGAATGTGTTGCCATGGTGATGGTGGGCGGAGCCAACCAGAAGGCTAGCTCGGAATTCTTAGAGAGAGTCAGTGGGTGCCTGGCTGTCAAGCCAGAAGGTTCGATTAGATTCTGCTCTGAGGAGAGGAGTAGGAATCACATTATTGAAACTGCAGAGAGAGCAGTTAGAGTTTTCCTGTCAGCGAGCGGAGTGTAGCTCGGCTGGGGAATCTGTTTCGAGAGCTGTAGGGAGACAGTTCTGGTGGGCTGAGCTTGCGAGCCAGTCTGTTTGTATAAAGCCTGAGGGCTAGATAGAGGCAAGGTGCCTTTAGAAGGCAAAAGTGCCTGTATGTTTGAGATTGCTAGACGCTGGTCTAAGTAATAGCAATAGTTAAACATTGCAACTGTGTATTAGTTACAAATAGAAACTTTGTAACCTTTTTAAGTCGTGCCTCTTCGGAAGAGTTATATTAAGTATCAAACCAAGTTTTGTGCCCAGTTGTGTGAAATAAACTATTTAAGTTTTGATTCAAAACTCTCTCCCCGTGACTTCATTTGGATTACCAGTCTCCTCACCACTCTTTACAAGTCAATGGTCAAGCCTAAATAAATTAATGGTGGCAGCAAAATACAAGTTAACGTCGAAATCATCCACAAATGGTGGCAGCGGTGGGATCGCCTGCCCTGCCACGTTAAAAGAAAAGTAAACCTTAGATCTCCACACTCAGGTGTCAAGGGAACAAGGTGTGGCCTAGCCAAGGTACTGTCCGCGGACCAACGACCCCTTGGCTACACTGCGAAACTCCCTTGAGTCCCTTATAACACAAAACTGGGCAACCTCTCAAAGAAAACTCAAGAAAACCACTCTGAAAATACTTAACCGGACTCTCAAAATTTCAGGACCAATGGTATCCCCCTCACCCTTAAACAGCCGTCCAGGTGAGTGAATTTGTGCACTTGCCCAACCAACTTTGAAGAGTGCATGAGTGAATATGGGTCTATGGATTACCCTAAACTATTTACGCTGTCCTATTTATAGAACTGCTGCTAACGAACAGAAATTTGGGGGTCTTGCCCTGAAGGCAGACCGGTTAGATTCATCAAAAGAGGGTCTAAAATGGCCTGGTGAGAAAGGAAGCCAACCAATCCCCTTTCCCCTAAATTTCCCAATAAAAATCTCACCAGGTTGAAGAAAAAAAACCACTGAGTTTTATTCATCCAGCTGGAAATGAGGTACTAACCGCGATCCTTCGGCCATGCTAGTACAAAGCATACATGCAATACATACGTTTTTATACTTTTTTCAAAACAGAACAGTTTTCAAACTGCCCGCTTGCCTCAATTGGCTGTGGGTCTAAGCCAATGGGAGGAAAGGGGGGGGGATGAATGGAATAATGAGTCAGGGTTTTGAAGATTAAGATGTGTTAATGATGTTTCATTGATAAGGAGGAAATCCTAAATCTGGTGATGTTTGGCTATCTTTGTGTGGTGATGAAAAATAATTGGTTCCTGGCAGTAGCATGCTCTTCTGACAGTTTTTTCTTTGTTTTAGAAATGTGAGAGATTGTGGGATTTCCTATGTGAGGAAAAAAACTGGGTCTGGCCGACAGGGCTCTTGCTGAGTCATGGAAGAATCCGTGGTCAATTAATAGGTGTTGATGGGTGGCCTTTCCTGTCTTTTGAAATAGTTGATTGGTTTCTATAAGCCTCACAAAGGCTTATTCTGGTTTTTCTTACAGTCAGTATAATTTATCTTTCTAAAAATACATTTCCTGGAGGTTGGGGCATGCAAAGGGAGAACTTACACAGAAGTCTAGGAAAATATAGGAAAATATCATGCTTGGCTTTCATACAGCTTTGGTATTTCATACAATTTCATAGCAAGAGAGTCCAGAGAAACAATTATTTCATATTCAGGGAGAAGAAAGAAAGTCCATCTGTGTCCTTGGGAAAAACTATAAGAGAAAAGTCCTTTTTGCTAATAGCCAGAGGAGAGTCCAAACACATGGAAGTCCTTAGAAAACTATGTCTCTCAAATCACTCAGGGCTTGTCCCTGTTGGCCTGTCCGCATGCAACTCGTACACAAAGAGTCCATGGCTTCAGGTCAAGTGAGGCAAGAAAACAAAGAGGTAGAAATGGCTGAAGTTCTTTTGATGCCAAATCCCAGCCTTTTGTGCTAGAGATGCCAGACCACATATGCAGGAACTTTGGAACTCCCTGCTGCAGGTCAATGAAACAGGGGCTCTGGGGCTCGACTTCATCGCCATCCCAAAAAGTCCCAATAACAGTACAGGGTAGGCAAAAAAAACAACACCCTAGAACGTAGAAGGGGAAAAAATTCCTACCCGGACCCTTAGGCAACTACTATACTGTCACCGGATGGGAGTGGTGGGTCAACATCTCAAATGGGAATGAAGGAGGAGGCTGCCCCAACACCATAGGCAGCCTCCGCCCATTCCCCAGAAGGTTCCATCCAGGGAACCAATAGCCTCCCTTCGTGGGAGGAGGTAATAACCTTTCCCCACCCACTGCGCAGGCAGGGAAAGGGCATTATGAGTGAGAGTGCTGCTATTTTGCATGCTACACAGGATAAACGGAATTCCTGTCATCACTGACAGCAGGGAGTCTTGCAACATCCAGATTTGGGATACTATACACTGCCATGCAGAATATATGTATTTGTTGAGTGCAGACATTACTTTTTATGTCTATACATTTAAAAAGACAGCTCTTAGTTATGAGTGGAGCTATGAGCATATTCACTCCACTATTGGTTGTGCAGGCAACAAATTGCAATAAAAACATAATAGCATGATCAGTAAGAAAAATGCTAAGTAGCTAGCTGGAAAGATAAGTGTATATTATGACTGTATCGTGATAATAAAGTCTCGTAATAAAGTCTCATTTGTGGGGTCTCCCAGGGGGCCATTCTCTCCCCTCTGTTATTTAACATCTATATGTGACCACTTGCTTAGGTGGTGTGAAGCTTTGGGCTGATACACTGATGGCACCCAGCTCATTCTGAGAATAGAGGGCCGGCCTGACCTCGTACCCGATAATTTCCATCTGTGCCTTGAAAAGCCGTTACTGGATGGCTGCGAGCCAGCAGGTTGAAGGTGAACCCAGCGAAGACGGAAATCCTATGACTGGGTTGTCCGGGCGGCAGGGATATCCAGCTGCCTATCCTGGATGGCGAGGCACTACGCCCGACATTGTCAGTAAAAAGCCTGGGGGTTCTTTTGGACCCTCTGCTGTCAATGGAGGCTCAAATCTCAGCAGTCAGCACAACAGCATTTTTTCATCTGCGATGGGCTAGGCGGCTGGCCCCCTATCTGTCCCGGAACAACCTAGCTATGGTGATCCAGGCTACGGGCATCTCAAGGCTTTATTACTGTAACGCTCTCTACATTGGCCCGCCTATTGTTGTCGAGGCCAACAGCTCTCAAGCCGCAGGTCGTTCCGCGAGTGAACAAGTCCCAACTTCAGCACGCACGCCTGTTCCCGGGTGAAAACCCGCACGTCCTTTCCCTTAGGCCCGCTGGAGTCTGCCCAAAAGGTTACTTCTCTTTCTGACTTTCTCCCCATTTCTCCTGAATTTTTATATTTTTTCTCTCCTCCCGCTTCCCGGGCGCCTTAAGACTGCGAGGAGAGCTGCGTCCAAGGGAAAGATGCGGTAGCTCAAGCGGCAGGGCCAAGGCCGTTTGGGACGGGGAGTCCCGGGTTCGGGACCCCCAAAGGGAGGAAAGGAACTTATTTTTGCTTTTACATTTTTATCTTTATTCTCCTCTTTCTCTCTCTCTCCTCACTCTTGGGACACCTCTGAGCTCAGAAAGAAAAGTTTTGAGAAAGGAATTGGCCTATGAAGCAGGGGGCCACATCTGTTTGTGTTGGGCTGACTTCAGGGAAGCAGAAATCATAAATGAAGGTTCATCTCTGTATCTGTGCATCTGTACAATATTGCCTCCATGTCTCCCTTGACCCCTTGTAACTCTTCCCTTCCCCTCCTTGCCCTTAGTTAAGAAAGACTGCCTTGAGGGTGTTTGCTATGTTTGTCAAGAGGAAATGCGACTGAGCCCTGTTCCCAAAACCTTTGTGGATCACCATATTCATATTGCATGCGGTTTCTGGTGGAGATCTTGTTATGGAAAAGCTAAGCTCTTGTCTTAAGCCCCATGCTTCATCAGTCCTGAGGCAGGTTTAACGGTCGGATTTCTAGTCTAACTAAATTAGCCTCTGGAACTTGGACAATAAATGTTTGCTCTTCACAGCGGGTAAGCCACCTGGCCTCGGAAACCAAGGTGTGCCCCAAAATAAGTCCTTTTGTCACCAAAAGGGTCTGAGTGAATCACCAGGCCTTCTTCCTCTTCTCCCTCATTCACATATGGATGAGACACATCAATTCAATGACTTCATCATCTCCAGGTGTTGCCCCAGGTCATTACCTGGCCCGGACTCTTTGTTTTCATTCATATGCCAACCTGTCAGTGATCCCCGCCTAAGCCTTCCTTCCTGGAAATCCATATATGGCCACAGACCTCTGATTGGCCGAAGCCGGCAAATGGGAGCGAGCGCTGATAGGCTCCCTGGAACTGACCGGCTTCCCGCCCATCAGCTGGCCTCAACGTTCCAACCAATCACCAACGGAGCCGGCCCGGAAGAAGGCGGGTGGGAAATTCAATTGTTTTGACAGTTCTGTAACCTTTAAAAACCAATGTTTTGAATGTACATGCATGCGTTCTTTGCGGGAATCAGGGAATTGCGGTTCGCATCCTCTCAGCTGAGCAGAATAAACAATTTCGTGGCATCTACCTTGCAGTATTGGTGAGCATAATTGGATCTATGGGAGGCAGGTAGGCTACGAGGACCTAGTCGCTCCGGGCTCGCCAGGTTAACTGAACCCTCGCGGCCTCTGTCCTGCAGTCGGTCTGCGGGACTTGTCCGGTTGTTCGACGACCGGCCTGGGGGATTTTCTGGTTGTTCGACAACACTATGACAGTGATCCGGAGGCTCAAGCGAGCTGCCGTATCACTCCGGTTCTTCAGGGACTGCACTGGCTACCGATTGAGCACCGGATCACTTTCAAAGTGCTAGTTCTAACTTTTAAGGCCTTGTATGGTCTGGGGCCAGTGTACTTAAGGGATCACCTTATCCCATATAAACCCCAGAGATCACTGTGTTCTAAAGATCAAAACCTCTTAGAAACTCCTAGAGTTATCGCCTGACGGCAACCAGACGACGGGCCTTTTCGATCATTGCCCCGTCACTGTGGAATGCCCTACCCCCAGAGACTCGGGCACTGTGAAATCTGGGAGCCTTTCGAAAGGCTTGCAAAACCTTTTTGTTTGGGCAAGTGTTTGAGTTTTAGAATAGATTTCAGTTTAATTCTGCTACCTGTTTGTATTGTGCTATATTGATCTGTTTCTGTGAACCGCCCCTAGTCATTTATTTATTTATTTATTTATTTATTTGATTTAGTAGACTGCTCTCTCCGGAGCCCAGAGCGGTTTACAGCAATTAAAACTAGATAAAACACAGATAAAACACATAAAAACCAATTAAACCCCGCTCCCAACAATAAAATCCCAGCAGATCGACAGTAATTCAGGCGGCAAGACACGGCAGGATGGCAAATTACAGCGGCATCAGTCAGGACCGAATGCCTGTCTGAACAGCCAAGTCTTTACGGACATGCGAAATGCCATCAAGCCCCGTAGAGCTCGCATCTCCTCGGGCAGTGAGTTCCAGAGGCTCGGCGCAGCCACTGTGAACGCCCTCTGCCGCGTACTCGACAACCTGTAGGCACCTCTAGTAAGTTGAGCCCCTCGGAACGCAGTGATCTTCTGGGCACGTATGGGGTAAGCCGTACCCCATACTTTTGGGAGTGGCGGTGTAAAAATCGAATAAATAATAACAATAATATGACCACTATTAGTAAAGTATGATGGTGTGGGGAGGGTTTCATCTTGCAGAAGATCTTGTACACCATCTACCTCATGTAAAGTACATTTTGCTTATACGCTTGCTGTGTTCGAATTCTAATCAATTTCAATTCCATTGTCCCAGATGATATGGGTTACTAATGATTAGACAATTAACCTCAAAGTGCCCAAGTAAAAGGTGAATGCCTCAGTAATGTAATAGCATAATTTCATTCTGATCCTATGGAGTAAAAGGTTGCATGCAAATGAGCAGCATCACAGTAAAATGAAAGAGAAGAAGAAAATAACATAGAACTTTAAAGCATTTCCTTTCAAATAGTCCAGTGGTTATGGAGATAGACTTTGCATTATTAACAAACAAGGAGAGGGTACAAAGGTGAAGAGACACAACTGAATTTTCCATCTTTTCCCTGGGCATTTAAAATAGTTCTGCAGTCTATTATATAAAGGGGTTCCCGTCATGGAACGACAGTCCCAAACAGAGAAACCTTACAACGCAGAAACACCAAACTTGCCAACAGAAATAGGCCTCAAGCAAGGTATGTTTGTAGCAAAGAAACTCCCCCCCCCAAAAAAAACCTAAAAGGCCCCCAAAACAACGAGTAAAAAAACCTACATTTCCCAGAATCCTGATTGGCTGCCAATAAGGGTGGATTTGCATAACTCCTGTACTGGCCAGCCAACGTGAACATTCCAACCCATAATAAACTGTCAGAGGAGGATAAGGCAAAGGGCTGAGGCACAAACACCCAATTCACTACCCACAGAAAATGTACACCCCTACAAATCATGCCCAAAATTGGGCCATGCCCAAAATTGACAATAAGGCTTATTTAACTTAATTACCCTGACTAGGCCCACTTAATGGAATGCTGTTTACGCTCTGAATTGACAGTAAGGCTTCATTAACTTGATTCTCCCAACTACGCCTCAGCTCATTGGACATTGTGTATGGCCTGAATTGACAGTAAGGCTTCATTAACTTGCTGTTCCTGACTAGGCCTCAGCTAATGGGACATTGTGTATGGCCTGAATTTACAGTAACCTACCTTGGCACACAGACCCTATGACCCACGCTACATTCTACTACAATTTGGAGGAGGGTGGACCATGAATTATGGGACTTGAAGTACCTCCATGGATAATGGGATTTGTACTACTTCAAAAGCCATCATTCCCCACAGACCACTGTGGCCCAGAACCACAGTGATAAAGACCAAACTTGGCACACAATGCCCCCCATGACCCACACTCCATCCGACTGCAGTTCAGAGGAGGACACCCCATGGATAATGGGATTTCAAGTACCTCCACTCACTTCCAAAGTTAACTTCCAAGCATCAACCTCTACATCAACACAGCAGACGGAAAGACAAAAAAACATTGTATATCCACAAGCTATGCAGAATGCCAGCAACACCACACACCAACAACTCCCCAGGACTTCAACATCCCACCCACCAGAACAACCCACAACGACACAGCCAGGGCCCCTACAACACCACAACTAACAACAATTCCAACCCTTGCATACTCAGACTTTCTCGCATCTCCTAAATAGGGCACAGCAACGCGTGCCGGGTACAGCTAGTATTCTATATTGGCTACTATATGAACTAAATATTATATTCTGTCCAGCTCTCCCAACCCAACTTAAGAGCTGGATGGGGCAAAGGAAGTAATTCAGGTTCCAAAAGGGGCAAAAGGAAGAGGATGTTTGCACCCAATCATGCCAGCTAGAAGCCTTGTTTCTAACTATCACAGTGGGCCCTTCTAGACAGGCTCTATATCCCACGATCTGATCCCAGATTTTCCGCTTTAAACTGGATTATATCAGTCTGCACTGCCAAATAATCTGGGATAAACAGAAAACCTGGGATCAGATCCTGGGATATAGGGCCCAGGCTTGTGACAACCAGAAACTCAAGGTGGAAAGGGACAAAAATGCCACCACTCATGGGAGGGGATGAAAATGCAATTCTCCTTGCGTCCCACTTGGAAGTTGAATGAACTCTTTTTAACTAATCCTGCTGCTGGCTCTTAAAATGAATTGGACTAATATTTATGTAGACTTGCAGTTAGGTTATGTACGATAACTGAATACCACCCTCTATGTCAGTGTTTCCCAACCAGTGTGCCGCAGCACACTAGTGTGCCGTGAGCTATCATCAGGTGTGCCGTGGGAAATTGGACCCTCCAATACCCTTTCTTCCCCCTCCTGCCGAACACCTTTTCTTCTCCACTCGAGCTCCCTTCTTCCCAGCCTCACTTTGCCGCTTTTGCCGCCCATTTGATTCGAGGGGGCAGCGTGAGCGTGTTCAGGAGGGGAGGGAGGAAGACGTGACCCGTGCGGGCACTACTGCACAGACTTGCCCCACGTCTGCACAGACTTGCCCCACGTCTTCCTCTTTCCCCCCCTCCCCTCCTGAACATGCGGCAGTGTGAGCAAAGCAAGGCTGGGAAGAAGGGAGCCTCACCTCCCCCCCGTAATAGTACATCATTTTAAAATGCCAGGAGGACTCCAGCACAGGCCCGGATTATCCATAAGGCCACCCTAGGACATGGCCTAGGGGCGCAGCCATGGGGGGCGCCGGATCCGGACCCCGCAAAATTTTTTAAAAGGTCAATCTTTGGGCGCTTCTGTGCCTGCGTGTGGAGTGCCATAGGCCCCTCCGACTCCTCCTCGCTTGCGTCGGGTGCCCCTCCTTCCTTCAGTGAAGGAAGGAGGGGCGCCTGACGCGAGCAACGAAGAGGTGGAGCGAAGTCCCGCCCCTAGGGCCTCTGATGCGGCTTCGCTCCGCCTCTTCCTCGCTTGCGCCGGCCCCTCCTTCCTTCACTCAAGGAAAGAGCGGTGCCCGGCGCAAGTGACAAATGCACGGAGCGAAGCCGCATCAGAGGCCCTGAGGGGCGGGATTTCGCTCTGCGTCTTCCTCGCTCACATCAGGCGCCCCTCCTTCTTTCACTCAAGGAAGGAGGGGCGCCCGACGCAAGCGAGGAAGACGCCCTACTCAGCATCGGCCCAGGGGCGTGGCTTCCAATGTGTGGCCTAGGGCGCCACAAAGAGTTGATCTGGGCCTGCTCCAGCAGTGCCTTAATGGTGGGTGGGTAAGTTTTTCTTTCTTTTAAGGGCTTCTTTTGGGGTTTTCAGGGAGGGAGGTGGGTATCTCTCAGTTTTTCAGGTTCAGGGAGCCCAAAAAAACAAGATGGCTGTGTAGATTGGCCCCAGGGAATGTGTGACATGGTCCTTCGGCCCAATCCATACAGGGTTGACATCTGGTAAGGCCCAGATCTTACCTAGGATCTGGGTCTTACTAGGTATCAAATTGATTTGTAATTTGCTTTTACTGGAGGCATCATTTGGATGCCTCTGGTAAAAGCGTAACAGTCCCCAACTTTTTGGGCCTGCCTGGAAGGGCCCTTAGAAATTCAAATCAGGTCTTTATTATTTATTTATTATAAATAAATAAATAATCAGGTATAAGTATAAATGGAGGCAGTTTCAAGAGGAACACATCTAACCAAAATTACTTTTGAACTCCAATGTTATGACAATAACAAGGGATTATATCTGAGCAGAGCACTTATAATATTCACAGGACTGAACATTTGATTGCGGCAAAGACAGAGATCTTGTGGTTGAGTCGCGCGGGCAGGGAGAACATCCAGCTGCTGACATTCGATGGCGTGTCATTATGCCCCCAGTCTTCAGTTAAGAGCCTTGGGGTTCGGCTGGACCCCCAGCTGTCTATGGAGGCACAAATTGCTTGTGCCTGCAAGACAGCTTTCTTCCATCTTCGGCAAGCAAGACGCCTGGCTCCCTACCTTTCCCGCTGCGACCTAGCCACGGCAATCCAAGCCATGGTCATCTTGAGGCTCGATTACTGTAATGCGCTTTACATTGGCCTACCTCTGACGGCGATCCGGAAACTTAAACTGGTGCAGAACGCGGCTGCATGTCTCCTGCTAGGAGCTGCCAGAACAGTGTGTATAACACCTCTCCTACGCGAACTGCACTGGTTACCGATTGAGATCTGGATCTCCTTCAAAGTGTTAATCTTGACTTTCAGGGCCTTACATGGTTTGGGGCCAGTGTACTTGAGGGAGTGGCTTACCCCATATGTACCCAGCAGATCACTGCATTCTGAAGACCACAACCTTCTCGAGATCCCTGATGCGAAATCATGTAGGTTGGCTAACACTCGGCGGAGGGCGTTCTCAGCGGCCGCACCAACATTGTGGAATGCCCTGCCAGCAGGTATGAGGGCCCTGCACGATCTGATGGCTTTCCGCAGGGCCTGCAAGACCTGGCTATTCCGGCAGGTGTTTGGCGACTGATTAACGCTCTGTAAGAACAAAGTCCGCCTCTGATTGCTTACCGTGTCACAAATTGGCGCCCCCCTTTTTGATACCTTATGATGTATTTTATTGTTAGTAATATTTTAATGCTTGCTAGGATGTTTTTAATGATGTTGGGATGTTGTGATTGTGTGTTTTTACCTATGTAAACCGCTACGAGCTTTGGGAGATGCGGTCTATTAAATTCGAATTATAAATAAATAAATAAATAAATAAATAATGAAAACGACATGAAACTGATTCTTTAGAAAGGTAGAGTGGAAACATCTCTTAAATTCAAAGGAGAAAAAAATCATATAAATATAATTCAAATTATTTACTGGTATTTTGTGTTTTGGAGCTGTTTGATTTGGACACATCTAGCAACACCTACGGCCAATTTTAAGTATGGTTAAAGCAGAGTTGGTGCTTTTAGCAGAAGTACAGTCAGAGGAGAGTGATGCACAAGCACAATAGGCCTTAGAATAGCGAAGTAGCTTGCCAAGAAATCATGTTGGCAGCCAAGTCCGAGAATAATGCACTCTGATTGGTACGTAAGGCACCCGCAGTGATTTGCCAGGGAACATCATGTGCCTTACTGATAATACAAGCCTTGATTGGTTTAGCTAGCACCCAGCGTGGCATTGTTTACACTGTTGCTAATTGGTAGAAGCTGCGCATGGGCAAATAAGGCCGCCCCTCCTTGCTGGCACAGAGGGACGGATTAGAAATGTTTCAGATTTGGTACATCTTGCCCAAATGATAGATAACGCACTGTGGGAATGAAGAATTAGTAACTGCGTAGTGCTGTGTAACAAATGAGAATGCTGTTAGAAATGATGCTAAATAATGCGATGTTTAATTGGATAATAAAGATGTGTTAATGCCATGAACCAATGAAAAATGATGAAGATGGGAGTGGACGGGACCTGCCGCCATTGAATGTATAAAAGTAACAGTTAGGGATTGATCGGGGCTCTTGCCCAGAGGCAGCAAGTTCTGTTGGGCAGGTCCCGTCAGCTGACGAATTGTGCAAAATAAATCTTTGGCTTCATTTTAAATGCAGTAGGTTGTTGCGTCTTCTCTCGTTCCTGTGCCCGCACGTTTACGCCGCTTGAGGTAAAAAGGTAAACATCTGGGGAGTTTTGGGACTCCAGATTGGCTGCTACATGGTGTCTAGCAAAACATGGGCTCTGATTCAACTGGGGAGTTGGTAATGTTACAGAAGCAAACTTACATGGACTCGGGCAAGGCATGTATTTTTTCCACATGACCAGTTCTCGAGCTGGGCTTCACAGACATGCATGAACAGGTATTTTGATACTGATATGCAAATATTTCCCTATCCACTTTTTACATGCAGCTAGTACTGGTATGCCTAGCAACTGAGGATCTTCTCTCCTATAAATACACCTGAGATACTAACATCTATCAGCACTTCCACAACAAGGATACAAACTGTTTTACAGGTTCTGTTTCATCATACATTATTCATTACTATTTCCTAATACTTTATCAGGATATATTTACCCAGGAATAGAAACAGCCATTAAATATTTCCCAGCAACCCGTGCAATGGATTTTAATGTGTTGTTCTGGTTTCCTCTCATTGGAGATGTGGACATAATGATAATTTAATATGGATGCTAGATTTTTGGTGACAATTTAATTATCTGTAAGGTTAATGAGTGGTTGCCAATCCAAGGGAAGGTACTTGTGACGCCCTCTAGAGGGCTGTTTTACCTGTGTTTGGTTTACCATGTACCTGCATGGTCTTTGTTCTCTGCTCAGCCATGTGCTCTTTTGTTCTGCACATGTGGTCACTCGGGGAGGAGCTGTGTCCTGGCTCTTACCTGATGACCTGCCTTCAACTCCATCCCTTTCCGGAGTCTACTTAAGGGCTGGATGTCCCTTCTACTTCCTCTTTGCCAAATATCACAAGAACAAGTGTGACGAATGGCCTGTGTTTTGGGTTGGTGGGAAAGCCCAGGTAGAGGAACCCTTTAGGTGGGTTGGCTGGAGTTAGTGGTCTGTTTAAAAAATGGCCATTGTAAGGCTGAGTTTTTCCTAGATAGGGCTGAGGATAAGCCAGGATAAGGGAATGGAACCTTGGAGAGCCAGTGGGCTGAGTTTAGGCCAGGCAGAGAGGAGAACGTCAGTTAAGATTCAAAATCTGACAGTTGGGAGCAGTTGGGGAGGCTCGGAACTCTCAGAGAGAGCTGAGAGGGAGCTAAGAGGGAGCTCAAGATAGTTCTGTGTTAGACTCTGACAGGAGAGGTCAGAGTGGGATTAGCTCCTGGAGGGAGTTAGCAGCATTTTGCTGGTTTTGAGGAATCTGTGCCCACATCTTCACCAAATCTTCAGTGTATAGGAGAATCCCTTTCTCACCATAGGCTGTGGATTTTGGGGCCTGTTACAGGACTTCGTTTGCCTGCAAGCCAGAGGACAATGGGACGCCTTGGACTTAGTAGAGGTACCGTCACATTGCACCATAGGCATTGTGACAGACTCCCTTTTTCTTAAAGGACTTTGAAACCAACTCAAGCCACTGAACCATCATCCTTGGCTGATTGTAAACCAATAAATCCTGTTTTGGTTCCCCTCTTTTGGGTTCAGCATTCCTTTTATAGAGGTCCAAGGCTTTCTTGGATGTGGGAAAACCTTAATTCTGTCCCCAGGGTCAAAGCTTGCTCCTGTCCTAGTCTAAAGTCTTTTTTGGACCCTGGGAAGACAGAAGAGTACTAAAATATGAAACACAGAAGTGTTTCTTGTGCCTCTTTTTCTCGATATTCCAGACTTTGCTCCCTGGTCATGAAGCATTTTGGGCATCTTCAACTGAAATGCTCCTCAACCTACAAGGGTAAACTGCTTATTGTTATTGTCTAAAACTGGCATTGAATTATTGCCATTGTTTGTAAGCCGCCCTGAGTTCCCTTTTGGGGGTGAGAAGGGCAGGGTAAATAAATAAATAAATAAATAAATACTTGACTAATTGCCAAAATTCATTTTCTTGGTTCCTTTCACCTTCCTCATCTTTGTCTTTTACCCTGAATAAGAATCTTCTCTCACACAAACACACCCTGCCATGTTTCCCACAATTATTTGAATTATTTGAATTAATCTACATTGGCAGCTTACTGCAGGTCAAAGAGGAGGCCATACACTCCATTACCAACCCATGGCATGGTATAGAACAGGGCTGTCCAACTTCTACCAGACCTGTGGCCGGAATTCTGGTCACTGATCACCTGGGGGGCCAAGCCCCCGGCTCCACCCCCGGCTCCACCCCCTCCCATGCCCCTCCCCAGCTCCGCCCCCTCCCCTCCCCGGCTCCGCCCCCTCCCCGCTCCCAGAACACATAATGAGGCCAAAATATACCATTAAATATATTTATATTAACAAAGAGGGATGGATGCGATGAGCGACCAAGCCAGGAGCCGAAGAAGGATGGAGAGATCGCGTCCAAATCACATCTGTGTGGGCCGCAGGGCTTCAGTAGCCGAGATTTCGGCAACAGGAGGAGTCTCACGAGACTACGCCAGCCACGCGGGATTTCGATATCAACGGAGGCATGATCTCACGTTGAGATCGAAATCCCGCGAGACTTCCTCCGGAACCCGGAAGTGGGTTATTTTTTTAAAAATTTTTTTTATTTTTTTAATTTTTAATTAAAAAGATGCGGGGGGGGGCGTAGAAAAGGGGCTGGGGGCCGTGCACGGTCCCCGGGCCGCCAGTTGGGCAGCCACGGTATAGAATTTAAACAATCAGAGATCACTTCAGCCTGGCAGGACGGTCACCTTACTGTCCCTTTTCTATTCCCACTGCCAGATGGCTGCAGAGTTCTGAGCTTCTGACCATTGCAAGTGTCCTGTGCTGATGTCACATTACTATAGACACACTGCTGCAACTGGACAATGAAAGTTTGTTCCTCTCCAGGCCTCCCAATGCCAATTATGTTAAAATACTTCCGGCTTGACAGAGCATGAAAAAGAAATGATAGCCAGGAGGTATACAAAGATTTTAAAGGAGGGAGCTTCCCAGTCAGCAGCTCTGTTAAATGGGGTATGCTTGCATCCCCTCTAACTATTGATGAGCAAAACCCACTAAATGAGCAGTGACAGAGGGAGACCTACTCTGTGTACCTCCCTGCAAACATTCTGCCAGAAATTATTCCCTCAGTACATCTCCACCTGCTTGTATCTAAGGACATGCCTACATGGGCAAAATAAAGTGAACTCATCTTAGTTGCTGCAGGGAGACCACATGACATATGTCTGGACTCATGGCACAACCATGACGTCCAGTCATCGATGTATGTCTATTGTCCAAGCAATATACTACAAAGTGATCTTGTGGTTTGGAAGGTGTGGACAGCGGGATCAAGCTG